>WJFB01000772.1:0-47693 GCA_009870185.1 Pygmarrhopalites habei | reverse complement strand
TTACCTGGCAATTGTGCACATTTACTAGATGTTGTATACATTCACTAGGTATTGTACACATTAGCTACTCTGTGCAGAATGGTTCCGACATATATACATGTATTTTAAATTCGGCCTCAGTTTTACGAGTCACTGTTTTTGTAAATATATGCAATCCATTACATTACACACTACATATTTCGGATTAGATGAGAATTAGAATATTTTTATGGATCATTTTATAGTGCGCCTCATTTTTTTCCCTGTGTTTTTTCTCTCTTCTTCTTCGTCTTCTGCTGAAGGTGATTCATGCTCTGGATGTTCTGGGAGTGATTTAGTGTGACGAGACGGAAGGATTTGAAAACTGAGAAATTCACTTTGTAAAAAATACATGGAAACGTGATGAATTTTTGTCTTGGGTGATTAATCGTTCAAACGTCAAAAGACTGTCTCTCTCCCTGTGTCTGTCTGTATTTTTGAATCATCGACAAACTGTAGAGAGAGAGAGAGAGAGGAGGAAGCTTATGTTATGTAATATTGGGAAAGAGGAAGTAGTTCATATTGTGTGGTATTCACTAGCAAAATAAAATTCCCTTTGAGTCAAAAAAACAGAGTGAGGAATTGACATTATACCTAACTAATACACATAGTATAAAGTGGAGTTGTCAAGAGAAGCCAATCACACAAAAAACAACACACACACGCACACACAGGGAGAGATAAAATTTTGTGAGATTCAACCCAGTGTGTGTGGGTATTTACTCAGTTATCAATATTGGAATTTTCACACTAAATAAATCATCAACTGCAGTGGTGGGGATCAGGGGCCGAGCCCACATCATTTTTCCCGATTATACATAATATAGTGATATAAATGATTACAGTGTCTCTGTGTGTACTACTTTTTATATACCTTTGGCTCTCAGAATGACATACTGTCGCTCAGTACACACACACACGGTCCATGCAGCACTGCTGCATGCAGCACTACTGACGCTGACTATTTGTCCAAGATATTATTCTAATGGCTGGTGACGTTCATAGTAAATAGTAGGATTTTTGTAGTGGAGTGACTCAATCATATTATCATCCTCCTCCGCAGACGATTAAATTCATATTATATTATATATTACGAGTTTTATATCCAAAGATTTGTGACGCCGAAGGTTTACTTCTGGATTCGTCACCCCCAGACACACATACAACACAACAACATCTTTGACTATTCTTGACTGTGAGACTCACAGTGTGAGTGACGAGAGTCCAAAAATCGGAATTCTGTCATAGTTCAGACTAGCATATTAATTTAATATTAGAATATTCTTAGGAGAGAGAGAGAGAGACGAACGACCTTTTTATGTGTGAGCATTTACTTTTTTCATGACTTACTCTTGATCCTCACTACAACAGAAGACGATGAGTTCCGTTTTATTCATGTGTATTCGTATGTACTAATAAGTAAGGCGGCTGCTGGATGACAAAAAATTAGTCTGACAAATCAGGGGGTTTATGAGTCAATTCGTTTTGGACAAATCAGAACAATAACATTTTAATTATGATTTCCTGAAACAGCTCAACAATATTTTTGTACACAGTCTTAAGTACAAGAATTAGTAGTACAAGAAGACATAAAAGTTCACCAGTAATAATATTATTATATTGTTTGTCTTAATTGTGTGTGTGTGTGTGCAACTCTTTTTAAACACTGTAGCGTGTATTGTCTTTGAGGACTAACTTTCATATTATTCCAGTTTGATGATTGAGTATTATTGTTTTTCTTTTTTTTGATACTCATTAGTTGCTATTAAATTCGTCTAATGTGTATACACACAAACTGTATAATACACTGCGATAGGCATAGAGACACATTGGGATATTGACGAAGCCTTACTGCCTCCTTCTCCTCAGTAAAAATTTATCTGTCTGCATCAGTCGGTTGTAAAAAGTTTTAAAGGAATTCTTGTTACGCAAGCAATTAAACTTGTGCACAAGTATTACATACTATATAATGTGTAGAGGGAAGGGGAATCAGCCAAGAATTATAACTTGTATAAAAGTATATAGAAGTACAAGTTACACACACACACACAGTTCAAATGGCAAAAGTTCGTTAGAACTTAAGTAAGTGTACACAAGTAAGTAAAGGGAATCTTTTGAAGGTAGAATGCGAACCCGCAATGTACCATCCTTCTCTTCACTACGGAAGAATTAACACATTCTTTGTTTATCCAACAATAAAATTTTTTATAAGCAAAAATTCTTGGCTCAAACTTCCTGTGTCACTGCCAGTTCCATCATCAGCAGCGGTTTTACTGTAGTCTGTACTGCAGCATAAAGATTGTATTGTATGGGAGTAAAGAAATTTCTTTTGTACTATATACATAATCTCATCATTTTATCCTGCTGCATATTTTAATTGAACAGTCGACATATTTCTTAATTTTTTGTGTACAGTAGAGTACTGTACACTCAACTCACTCAAGTTGAAGACAATATGGAGACATGGATAAAAAGAGGATAGTCCTCAGAAGGATTTATTTATTTTTAAAAATTAACAAATACAATCGTTTAGAATCTGTAATGGATCAAATTACAATCTTCACAAAAAGGGGGGAAGAGAAGAGGAATGATGAAAAATGGAACTGTGCCGTGTTTTCTTGTACTCTTGACAGGAATAATTAACAACTACAATTAAATACAATGTATGGAGTCGGATTTGATTCTATATCATTCACTTCTATGAACGTGAAAGTTAACTTAAGTTGGGAGTTGGAGATTGGAGATGAGCAAGAAGAACAAGTCAAACCAGACTCGAGAGATAGATAGGACGGAGGATCAACATCAGATATTGTATTTTTTTGTCTTCTGCATCTGTTGTAAAGTTAAAAACTTTTACTAATGGACGGTAGAAAAAAGTGTCTTACTGTGTACAGTGTGTGAAGGTATTTAACACACCCACTTTCTGTTAAGAGAGACAGAAAGAGACTGGAAAGTCAGAAAGTGCCGTTATATGTATAATAGCTCAACACAAGCCAAACGCCTGGGTATATAGGAATTAAATCTTAAATTAATTAGTAATCTTTATTGAACAATCCTTGAGTTATACTTATATGCACAATAATATGATTTTAGCTCTATTCTCCAGTCATAAAATAAAAATTTGAAGAAGACAGACTAATATTTTTGGTGTCCACTGTACACATCTGTCCATGTAGAAATGCAACAGTAAGCACACACAAAGTGTATCTTTTGCTTGTGTAAAACAAGTGCTTGTAAATTGTAGGACTCTTTTCTCTTTCTCTTTTTATGAGGGAAGACTTGAGATGATGATGATGGTGGGTGAACAAGAAAAGGGGGGACTGCGGTATTTTTGCCTTGTCTCTTTGTCCCATCAAGAGATGAATTGTTGTAGTGTGTGAACAATAAATTACTGGATATACAATCTATCACTATCGGTTATCAGCAATCAGCATTGTCCTCAAAGCCATCCACCTCTTCCTCTCATCTCTCTCTCTCCCTCCCTCTCTTCAACATACATTGTAGAGAAAGAATTGAAACCCATCATCATCATCCATACATGCATATACTGTAGTTGTAGACCCAGCAAAAAAGCTCTCAAACTTTTTATTTCAATATATCTCTTGTTATCTCGAGATTTCAATCTCCTCGTAAACAACTACTCATACCTATATGGACACCCTCTCTCCATCTTTATATTTTTTATATTCTCAAATGTCAATGTCAATTTCCAATACCCTACTTCCACTTCCAGTCTGACTTTTAGTTTGACAGGGAAAGAACAACCTTATTTAAGGTACTTTTATCTCTATTTAACTAGACAAGGAAAGTCCTTGTCTGATCAGCATCGTCATCCTCAGGTGTACATTTTTGTCAACCCTCCTCTTCTTCTGTTTGTGTATTTGACAAACATTTTTAAAAATCCTGTTTCTCTCTCTCTCTCTAGTCGACTTTTGTGACATCCAAATATTTATTAATATGCTTCAAATATGTAGTCTAATCACAATTAATTTTAACTGACTGGGTATTGACTAGCTAAATTATTCCAGTGGAGTCCAAAATGACCGTGTGCGTGTCAGATTCTTAATGATTTTTCTCACTGGCTGTACGGAAAAGAAAATAGAAGAAAAAATAGGGTGGATGAGTAAAGAAAGAATGATTTTGCAATTTTGACACTCCTATTGTTGTCTATTATTGGATAACAACACAGGATAATACTTGATGAATAGGAGCAATCATCGACCAAATTCTTCTTTCTTCTTTTTCTGTTCCTCATCCTACATTGACACTGTCACAAGAGACAAGAGAATTACAGGGTGACAAAAAGTACCATGTATTTTTTTCCCGGATTATTTTCACAAAGGTTCGTCCCAAGGTATATGTCAAAAATATGAGGACGTATGATCCGTATTAAATAAATGGAGTGTGATGATGATGACAATAATAATTTTCTCCTTGTCCCATAAATATATGAGGGACATTAGGAGGAGTAAAAATAATACTCATGATGCTCCAAATTAGAGCTTTAATTCTGTATTTTTGTGGGAATAGGATAGAATTACTGTCTCATCATTCAATTGTCACACTGTCGAGCCCTTGTCACATACTCACATTTTTTTGCGAGAGATATTCAGCAGTAGTATTTACATGTGTAAGTAGTAAAGTACATTGAGTCATTAGTCATTGCAAGTCTTCTTTCATAATTAAAACAGCAACGGTACTCACACTACCCTAATATTGAACTGTCATTATTTTTCTCACCATCTTTTTGTGACCTATATTTTTAGTTGTTGATCACTCCTGCTACTGTGGTACATACTACAGAGTCAAAGTAAAAATGAATGTACAAACTGCACTGCCATTCCGTACGAATAATGAATTGATCTTTTTTGTACACCATTCAACACAGTATTGCAATTAGCCATACTTTACTCTTCATACAAAAAGGGAGGACTGCCATGTCGTCTCCCATCCTGAAATGTCCAGACTCGTCTACAAGCTAAATTTCTGTAAATTACAATTTTACATGGCACTATTATTTATGTCATCCTCCTTCCATCCAATGTCCCCTCGTTTTTCCTCATTCCTCTTCCTTTCAGAATTGCAAATTGTGTGTCTCTCTCAAATGGCAATGGCATCTGTCAGGACATGATTAGGACACACAATGATTTGCTGATGTATTCATTCCTCTTCTCCACTATTGTTTCATCTTGAAAGAGTGATAAAGAGGGGCAGAGAACCTTTCTCCAACAGAAGATCTTTGTGTTTGAATGACTGACAGGTGACGATGGCTTTAGCTCATACGATTAGGATTTTAAAAACGACAAATGGGACATGTGTCTCTCGAGAGACCGACAGTGGGCTTAGGCCAACGATAAGTTTTCGGTGTGTGTTTCTCTCTCTCTCGTAGCACACATCCATGAATACTAAATAATATTATCCCTTGGTTGCATTTTAATAAAATAACATTTGCGAAAGGCTTGTGTGTGTATCGGATTGCAACGGAATACACTATGTAGAAAATTATTGATTCCTCACGGAATATCGTTTGATATAATCATTCCATCATGGAGATTGTGATCTGCCACAATTTCCCTGTTGTTGTTGTTATTAATGTATGCAATAAATCCTCATTTCGAAGAATAATGGGATGATTGGAGTAGTCTCTCTCTTTCTGTGGGTGTGTGTGTTGGACGTACTTCATTCCAGTCTTAACATTGCATCATGTAATGTATTTGTTAGTTGAATGGATCGTTAATCTAAAAACTTTTGTGTTGAATCACAAACACAATACAAAAGCATGCATGCACACACATAACAGTTGCAGTACGTCTTATTTTATGTTGTACCATGTAATTCAAAACTTTATCCGAAATTTAACTCCGACTTCAAGGAGATCACAAAGAAATGTACACACACACACACTTTGTGTTAATATTTTTATACATTGGTCAATAGTACAGAAAGAAAGGAGAGGTCGGTTAAAATTTTTGTGAGTTTAATAATATCAAGTGTTTTATTTAATTCCGTCTTTTGTTCCATTGCAGCTCATGTGAAATTGAAGGCGACGACTCCATCGAGGAATTTTGCAAGTGGAAAAAAATTGTGAAGTGGAAATTCATTAATCAAAACCATTTCATTTTTTCAAAAAAAAATGGAGAGAGGAGTCTTGGCTCGAGCTTTGTACACCAACACTCCAGAGGCCAAGACTGAATTGTACTTTCGTAAAGGAGATGTTGTGACAGTTATTGAATTTGACTATGAAAATCAACCTGGATGGTGGTTGTGTTCTCTTCGGGGTCAAAGGGTGAGTTATACTTTTCACATTTTTTTAAACATGAATTATAGCGTGTGTAATATTTATATGGACATTACAATTTCTAAATAAATGTAGAATGTAGACATGAGAATAAGGAGGTTCATTTCTCCCTAGCAAAAAACTTGCAACTGTTACATGATCCAGCTTGACTGGAGTATTTAGTGTACAAACAGTCAAGCACATTTTTTTTTCCTTGTGCATTTCTTGAAGAGGGAAGTTATCATATCAAATGTAGAATGTGAAGAAGGACCTTCAGAATTGCTATTGTATTTGTAATACATACAACATGTGTAAATCTACACACACACAACACACACAAATGCATGTTTTGAGTGGCAGTCGTCAGTTTATCTCTTGTGTTCATCCTCCTCCTTAATCTCTTCTACTCGTTTTGCAAGTGTCCATTCTCCTTTAATTGGCAGTTGTTAAATCACGAATATCACACACTCGTACAGACACATACTTTTCAACCCGAACATCCTATCCTATGATATTTTCGTTTCGAGGAGGAGTTTATTGTCCAAAAAAATTGTTCCCAGTCATTTTTATTTATTTCACTCATCGCATCGCGTAGTCTCATATATTAATTTTTTACGCTTTTACAATCAACTACTCTCAAAAAATAAGTTCTCACGGTTATTTAATGAAGAAAAATACTTCTAGTGGAGTTTGGCTCCAAGCCCGAAGTGAAATTTTTATTACCCGGGTAAAAAACCTCCATTGTCGCCTCCTTCCTTTTAACTCGTGTTAGTTTCCCTCCAATTCTTTTCTGTGATAAAAGACATAGACTTGCTCTCTCTCTCGGAAATCTCAGCTCATGATGGTCGTCTCAATAATTTTTTTTCTTATCAAACTGAAGTATATAATTTGGGGAGGAGGAAAAAACTTCAAATTTTGAAGTACCCTTTCCAACATCCCAGCTCAAAAAATCCTGTGCATTGGTGTGTGTGTAGAGGGAAGGGACGATGGACTAGAACAAATAAAAAAGTTTTGGGGTTTAATATTTCCGGTATGTGTACAAAGGATGAGTACACTCACTATTAGTAGGGGTTGGTTGGAATTGACATTGCGTTAGCACGCACAATAGATAACAGACATACACACACACACACACATTATAGCAAGTCATAATGAAGTGAACACAAAAAAATGGACAAGAGTAAAGAAAGGGAGAGGAGTTGATTGTAGATTGAGAGTTACATGAGTAAGACATGTGGATGGATGTGGAGAGTAACAAATAAAACTGACAAGTGATTATCATGTGCTGTAGTACACACACTATGTGTGTGTGTTATGTAAGGTTTACTGAAGAGAGAGAGATAACACTGTGTTGACTCTCAAGATGAGCCTGTAAATTCCCTCTTGTGTCTCTCGTAATTCAATTCAAAGCAATGCTCCGGCTTTTCTGCCCAGACAGACGAAGAGAGGAAGACCAAGTGCCCGCCTTATTGTTTATACACAGCCTAGTGTAGTCCATAAATGGCTGGGTTAGGGAGAGAGAGAGATAAATAATAACAATAGAAATTAGTGGGTGATTCCCCACTCGTCGTAAATTGATCTTGATTGAACATCCTGAGAGTGGGAAGAGAAGGGAAGGGACGAAAGAGTGGAGCTGGAACAGGACAAAAGAATTATGTCCATCCTCCGTGTAATCCTCCTCCTTATATCCACTGTGTATTTGTACTGTACACACACACACTATTACCCTCCTCTTGTGTTTATACTCCAAATGGAATTTCGTGTGACGATATCATGGGAGGGGACGTGAACTGACTCTGACTGTTGTGTGCCTTTGATGTAATTACAACTCATAAATAAATATTGCATTAAAATCTTTGTGTCCAATGGCACACACACAGTCCAGTGAAAGAAGAGTGTGTGTGCGAGTGCTGTGTACTATGAAGAGAGGAGGGAGTGCAAAAGTGTAATGTTCTTTGCAATGTGATGGGAGAAGCAAAAGTTGTAATTTACAGTCATCATTAAATTAGTCCCGACACCAACACACAAAATACACACACACGCACAGCACCACTGTCGTTATATTATGTTGTTGGGAGAAAGACAATTGTCGTTACTGCCTGTTTTGTTGGACAAATTCTTAATTTATGATGATATGTCTAACTGTAGTCCATAAAAAGAGTGAGTAAACTAAGTTTGAAATCAATAGCTACACATGGTCTTCGTACTTTTTTGAAACATTCCTTCAGTCTTTTTTTAATGGGATTCACGATTCGCAAATTGTACCCAGCAAATACTTACATATGTTACATTAAGTGAAGACTGTTATCGATTTTTTGAGAGGGAAAAGAATCCTCTTCTTTAGTTTGTTATCCGCCTGAGACTCATCTTCTTTTGTCCGTTAAGTCATGGCGAAATTTGAGCGTAACGAGAAAATAGAGGAAGGAATCTCTAGTGAGATTCGTGTGTGCGTGATCTATTATTAAATTAACCTGGTGTAATGTAATAAGGAGTCTGATTAAGTGGAATGTAATGCAATTTGTATGATTTGACCCAAATTCTTTTGGTAAATTGTTCACAGGGGATTTGTCCAGGGAATTACTTTGAACTTCTTGAAGACAAGTACTCCATCCCACAGTCTCCCATCACGGTAAGAGATCTTGACTCTTCATGATATGTTTTTTTTTATTACCATTTTTAATGTGTTTAAAATTCAAATTTTCTCTCTCTCCAAATTAATCTTCCTTTACTCTCCTTCACTGTTGCCCCTGCCCATCAAGTCGTAATGATGGTTCTTCATTCCTCCCTTGTGTGTGTGTGAGGAGGATGTGTGTGCAAATCCTTGGGAGTGATTTCTCCTAACGTATAATAATAAATATGATGGTAGTTATGGGGTTCGAAAAAGGAAGGAGAGAGAAAACAAGCCAAGTCAGGCACAATAACAAGTAGCGAGAGTCTTGACACGTTCAAAATTAATTCACGCTTCTTTTGTGTGTGTGTGTATGTACTATGTATGGCTATGGATACTGTACACACACATTTACGCATAGTTTTTCCAGTTGGTCTCCCTACTAAGGATGAGAATCAATTTCGGCTAGTAAAAAAAGTCAAAGTGAAAAAAAGGAAGAGAAGAGGAGAGAAGGAGAGACTCTATTATGGTTTTGGTTTATGCTTTGTACTCATTAATAGGAGAACTCCAAAGTTCAAACCAAACAAGCATACAGAATGAATGGAGATGAATGTCTGGATAATTTATGTAGGATCCACAAGTACATACTTCCTGTAATTAGCTTTGTATGCATTTCAGACTGTGTGTGTGTATCGCACGTGCTTCTTCTCTCTCTCTGTGTAGTGTACAGTATGTGTGCATGTAAAATCCTCTTGGGTTGGTCCCCAATTTTTTGACGTAATTATTTTTCAACTGTGAAAGATTTAACCATAACAGTTGTTGGCAGTTAAGTATAGTCATTGTCATGTTGGAAAAATCCTGCGGTTCTCATTCATCCGTACATATTTAAACTGAACACCATTTATTCTCTCCAACGGAGATTTACCTTGTGTGAGATTTACTTTGTGTGTATTTTCTGTGTGTATCCTTTATGTGAGTTTGTGGGAGAGTGAGTGTGTGTGTGTAGAATTTGACTACAGAGTTCATGATTTTTTCAAAAAAATTTCTGTTCCTCCTCTCCACACTCAATTTAAGTCTAGCCGAGGAGAAGAAGAATGAGAAAAACTTTGTAGTACGGAGAGGGAGAAACATGTTAAAAAATTCTCATGTATGTATGAAAAAATTTGTTTATAATAGAAAACGCTAGATAAATATTTTACAATCAATTAGAGAGAAATGAGAGAGACCGCTAGGAGAAATTTTCTCTCTCTCTTTCGTGGTAAAGACCGAGACTCATGAGCAGTTAATGAGATACCGTCAATTTTAAAAGTTCCTCTGGAGCCTTTTGTATCTTTATTTGTGAAGAGTGGGGCTTTTTCACTAAAAACTTTTCAGATAGTGTAAACAGGGGGAACGTATGTGTGTGCACTACACACACACACACAGACACACGGTTTTGCGGACTACAGATTATGCACAAGGAAGTAAGTGCCAATGTGGTATCCACAGGGAAAACATGATTAAATCGTACCGTCCTTAGGAGTGATATAAAGACTTAATTACAATGGTAGAATATGTGAAGAGAGTCGTCCTATTTATGTGTGTGCGTGTGTGTACGTAAGTTGTGTGTGGGGACAAATTATTTTAATTTTTCCAACTCGTGTTCTTCCCTTCCTTTCCGATTAGACTATGTGTGTTGTGTTATGTTATGTCGTTAGATAACAAGCGTGTTTACACTAGACATGTAAAAATTTATGTGTACTAAAAGTGGAGACACTATTACAAAAATGTATTTAAGTAAAAATTACTCTAAATAGATTTTGGAAGGATGTTCATTTAATATTTAAGGTGTATATCTATTTTGAGTTGACTCTGCGATAGTGTTAAGCATATTAACATCCCTCCATAATAAACCATGTCAATATTGAGAGAGAGTTAAGGCTTGAGTGGATAAATTTGTTGTTTGTGTATCCTTGGTTGAGAGTTGGTGGTGGCTGTGACTGTTCCTGTGACTGTGTGTACATGGGCATGGACTCTGACTTTACTTAATCAGTGGAAGATTTTAATTTTGACCTCATTATGTCCCCCTCATGTTTAACGTAACATCACACCTTCACCATTTTCAGGACAAACTTTATTTTACACAGTGAATGATATACACACAATGTTGATGTACATTTCTGAAATACACTGGCTGTTCTGTGTGTGTGTCCTCCCGACTGTCATTGACTTTAATGTAGTTAATTGGAATGAATTCTACTTTATTTGTTGAGTACGAAAGGAGAGAATCGTGGCGGGATGAAGCTAGTGAAAGACAATAATGATAATTTATAAACTAACGACATTGTTTTCTCCAAAATTTAAGAGGGAGGTGAGAAAATGGATGAAAATCACGTTAGCCCACTGTCCCAACTCCTGTACTACATTTTGCAAAATGGCAGTACATGAGTCTGCTGTAATTTATACTAAAGAGTTTAGGAGTATTTAATGCAAAACGGGATTTTTCAGGCAAAATATTTCAGGTCATATTTGTTCAAGTAATCATCTTGATTCGTACAACGGATGAGGATAAACCTTTCATCACATCCCAAAATTCTGTGAACGATAAATAGTGATTAAGCAAGATTAAGATAATGTGTACAGTGTACACACAAATTTCATATCGTTTCATGTAATCCCCTCCACGTATTTCAGGATGCTAGTGTCTATATGGAGAGAAAAGCCGACAAAAAAGGGATTTACATGTTTTTTGAGCTGATAACTGACTTGATTCTCCATTCAAAAGTTTATCTCACTACATAAATTAGGAGGGATGGATGGAGGAGGATGATTTCGTTGAAAATTCATAAAAAAGTAATTTTTGCACACATCACATTCCCCTCCTCCTCCTCACATACACACACACGGAGCAATAAAAGAACAATTTGCATAAATATGGAAATGATGAATTGTGTGTGAACTTTTGAGTAATAATTCGGTGAGGAGGTATGGACAAAAGCTTATTATTTTCCTTGTACTACAGACTGTAATCCTCAAGACTCTTGAGTCAAGAGTAATAAAATGAAAAAAGAGTCTTCACAACGTCGTGAGTAGTAGGAGTTTAATTGGGATTTGAAGGAAACCACAGTCAAAAATATAAATTAACATTTATATTCAAATGAGATTATTATAAAAGTGGGCGAGAAAACGTTTAACCAATTTCTCCTCCTCCTTCTCTCTTCCATCTTGTCCAGAGGGTAAACTTGTCGTCTTGTACAAGGATCATCGATGATTTGGAATGTTTTGCTCTCTACGAAATATTATATAAAATAATATTTTGATAATAAAAAATTTGTCTATCTCCCTGCATTAACTATCAGAGAAAATCCTTATTACACAGGATAATGATGTAGGACATGAGTTATAGCCTCGTTCTCCCCATCTCTCTCTGTGAGTTCTGCAGTTTCTGGCCACAGAAAGAGTGTTATGACAGCTTCAATATTATTATTATTATTGCAAACTACTTGAAGAAACTTGAAGCAGAAACTACATACACAAAACATCTCTTGAAGAGCTAAAAGCCAGAAAACAAGACAAGTTTACAAAAAAAATAAGCGGATGATGAGAAGTCTCTCATTTCATAATAAGAAAAATAGCTCATGCTGTGTGACAACTAGTTTTATGACCCTCTCTCTCTCTCTCCTTTCTGCCCACTCTCCTGAGCTTTCGCTTTTTTCCCCTCTAATGGTCTCGCTTCAAATACCCTTGTAGTACAAGCTGGGTGTGATTTGAAAATTAAAAAAGTCTCCCTACCCCAAAAATATAGACATGGCATCCTACATGGAATTAATAGTCTATCATGGATGCACACAGGCCAATTGTTATTGTGTGCCCACATTATCAAGATGATGATAGGATTGTAAAAAAGTACAAATTGAAAGATTATGTATTAATTAACCATTGACGTGTGTTCAAAGTCGTGTAAATATGTTGATATTATGATGTGTGTCTCTCACACAATATGCAGTAATAAAAGGAAGT
Source organism: Pygmarrhopalites habei (assembly GCA_009870185.1). Lineage (NCBI taxonomy): Eukaryota > Metazoa > Arthropoda > Collembola > Symphypleona > Arrhopalitidae > Pygmarrhopalites > Pygmarrhopalites habei. Next base: position 34,791 of record WJFB01000772.1, on the reverse strand, counting down.
TCCCTAATAGTGCCTAATACACATGGAAATTAGGAGTAGGATGAGGATAATTTTTTAAAAAACTACTCATGATCCGAGCTATCTCCACTATATGGTTTCTTGATAAGATTAAAAGGAATTAGAATTAGTTTAGAGTACAAAATAATGAGTGTTCATTCATTAAATCATACATTGAACCATAGATAGAGTCCATTTAATGATCCACACACACAACGTGTATTTTGAGTAATAGTAATTTTTTTGAATTTATGTGTGTAAAAAGGAATATAAAAATTTCCATATTGTTGTTAAAAATGATTAACGTATGATTGTTTTTGCAAAAACGTATTTCAAGGTAAGAGTCAATTATTCTCAGGTATTTATCGTGTTGAGAAGGAGCTACAAAAGTACAGCGACATTTACATTCTACAATGTATAAGTTAAATAGAATAAGATAGCGAATATGTACAGATTCTAGCAGAGAGTAGAATTCATTGCATTTACGAGGATGATTAAATGAATCACCAAAAATGGCTAATATGTAAATTTTTATATTGTGTGATTTGAGAGTGCACTTGGGTTTCTTCGCCAAATTTGTCCATCTTACACAGTACTTGTGTGAGTCAGGAGCATCTTACATATTAACTAAAGAAAAATAGTGTCTTCACACTGCATTTGACCTGCACAACCTTTAAAAAAAGACAAATTTGGTCAGAGCAAGAATTCAGAGAAGAAGAGTGTAAAAGTTGACTTTGCGGAATTTTTTCATAAAAAAATTTTTCTCCGCAAAGTGATATCTCAAGTGAAAAGAGAGTTTCCTTCCCCACGTTCTCTATCTCTCTCTCACACACACAATTTGATGATGGGTCATCAAAAATTTTTATGCAGTCACACGTCGATAATTGCTAAATTAATTTTTGAGCATAAAATTAAAAGAGAGAAAGGAAGGGAAAGAGGAGATTGACTAGTCAAATTTACAATTCATTATCACGCGTTGTTGTTGAATCATGAAAAAAACAATATTCTCAAGATTAAAATCTTACATTTTATGCTAATTGTATTCATACGATGACGCATCGGATGAGGAATAGGAGTTGATACTATCAAATATGTAATATTACAGTATGTAGTGTAGGGACGTGACCATCCATTCCAAGAATGTTTTCTTTATATAGTCGTAGTATGAATGAATGAGTCAGTGATTATGATTTCATTGATTTAAGCGATTCCCACCCTCCTTTTTAGATGAGAAAGAGAGAGAGGAGAAGAAGAGGAGTTCATTTCCGCCTCCCGTAAAATTCCTCGTGTGTAGGTATTTTATAGCCTTAATATTTATAATCATTTTTGGTTAGTTTGTATCCGCTTTGCGATTTCATGGTTTTAATTTCACGTTGACGCCTAAATTTTCCAAACCCTTTTCTTCTTCTCCTCCTTTTGACTTGTCGGTGTGTGGTTCAATAACAAGGAACTTCATGGTTTGTCCATTTGCATAGAACTCCAAACTGACGATCGTTAATGATAGTATTTAAACATGACTTTTTGTGCACCCAAGAATTTAGACACTACATTTTAAGGTTATGAAAAATTGAGACCTCGAGAGAGGGTGACATTTGAGTGACCGGACACATTTTGTGACTCAAAATGGAATAAAATGGGAAGGAGCAATGTACTAGTACAAGTTTGGACACACTTTTAGCCTCTTGTTTTCAAAGTACAAAATCCTGTATAATTATTATTATTGCAGTCTAGGGGCAGAGCAACATTCAAACTTGTTCACAATGCAATAGCCACACACACAATGTTGCTCGTGTGGATTATTGCTAATTGTAAATTGCCAGACTACCCAATTTCCATTTAGGAACCTCTACAATTTATTATGATATGCTGTCTCACAAGGGGAACATTTAAGCAATATGGAAAATGAATGAGAGGGGAAAACTTGTTTTCCTCTCAAAAAATAAAATAAAAGTTGTACACAGGGCTAACGTTAATACAATGACTTAAACATGTAAGAATGGAGAGGGATGTCGACTCTTATTGTACATGTGGTGTCCTGGTCCTGTCAAATTAGATTTAGATAATTGAAATGAATTCACAAAATTTTTATTACACTACATACAACTACAAGGTTAAGAGGGTTAACTGTACACACACAAAGACACACACAGCTTAGAGAACTGGATGTGTTTTTGAAAAAATACAAGAAATGATTTATTTTCATTAGATAAAGGAATACTTTTTTCACCTTCTGCAAATATCCCTGCTTTTCTTCATCCTGGTTCCCCCATGCTTTGACTCCGTGGTATAAGCGACTCAGCAGTTATTTAGAGAGAAGAGATTGTAAGCGAAATTTTAACAGACTCAGCACTTTACCCTTCGCCGTTATGTCTGAGGGAATGTGTACATTTTTTATTATCTTGCATTCAGTTTTCACACTTGAGAAAAAGAAAAATGTATGTATCCATGTGTGTGTGCTTATGTGCTTGATAGGGAAGAGACCGAACTGGTGAACAAAGATAATGTAATGAACATCAAAGTTTCCACTACTTTCCAATATTTAAGTTTGAAAGTTTAAAAAGTTTCCTTTGTTGAACCAGCCTCCCTTCTCCTTTCTGTGTGTGGAAAACGGCCCCATTTGAGTAATTTGACTTCAAGTCAAATAAACACTGGGATTTTCTCGGGAGAAAATCTCTGGGCGGGTAGATACAGGGCATTCCTTACAGGGCGACCGTGGAGGGTGAGGAGGGAGAGTAAATACCGGGAATTTGGGTATATAACGACCGGCATCACAAAAGTAGAGAACAGGCACCGTTTTTCGGATTTTTTTCTCTTCCTCGGTACGATCATAGATTATTTGATATTATCATACATACGAAATAGAGAAAGGGAGAGAAAGAATAGAACAGTTTGATGCAGTTATTTCAAAAAAGTTGAGTCTGTCTCTTCCCCCAAATAATAGCCAACTTCCATCCATACCACACACACACAAACACTTTCACTCCATTACTCCGTTACCGATCAATATGCATAAACGAAACTCCCATTTTTTCCTGACGCGTCTCCCAATTCCCGGAAAAGAAGTGTATTTTCTCTTTCTCTCCCCATCCCTATTGTTAATGGTATTGACTTTCTCCATGTTGTGAGAATGGGAAAAAGAGGGAATTCTCATAATATTTCATTTCCGTCATAACTCCGACTGAAGTCGGGAGAACATTTCCACACAAATAAATATAAATATAGAAAATTGAGTAGTGGAAAAGGCCAATGCCATGTCAGAGACAGAGACAGAGAGAGAGAGAGAGAGAGAGAGAGAAGAGTTTAGCGTGATGAAAATGTGTCCAATAATTTTCTTTTTAATAAGCCTGCCACAATCGTGTGTGTGTGTCTGTGTGTGTCGGCATATTTACAAACAGCGAAAAAATATACGAGGTTATCTCATAAAGTCCTGTCAACGCTGCCTGTGCTGTGTATTAAAAAAGTATGGAGTGAGAGGGCTATTTACTAGTGTAAATTTGGTTGTGTGGGTATTGTATTTGGATTTTGCACGGTTATCTACATAAAGTTGTGACCCAACTTGCTCTTGTCTCTCTGTGTACTGTACACTGTGTGTCTGTAATAGGTCTAATGTATTGATGTGTGTGTGTGTATAAATGTGCTGATTTCATGGCAGACTAATTATTTCAAATTCAATGTCACAACCCCCAAAGGGAATTATTTTGTTTGCTTTTGTATTATGTATGATATATTTAATGACAATTCATATATGGTTGTGAACACACAAATAACACACACACGGAGTGACATGGCAAATGTCAATAAATATTTTTATTTTTCCATCCAAATGACAAGCCGTGTCATTTGTGCACAATGAGACAAGAAAGTTTTTGTGATGTACATCTCTATTCTTCCACACAGGCACAGCGACAGCATAAGGAGTAAATTGAACATTGGGATAATGTTAATGCTCACATAATTGTTCTTGTTCTACATATGTTGTAGTAATGAACGTGTTCCGTGTGTGTGTGGAATTAAACTGAATTTTACAAGGGGAACATTTGCACATTGTTATTTCCCACTGGGATTTGTCAATATGTATGTGCGATGTGCATCTTTGTACATAAACAATTGACAAAAGGAATTTGCGTCAAGTTTGCGTCAAGTTTGTGTGATTCACATTTGATGCAGATAAGAATATTCAATTCTACCGACACTAATCAGAGGTGCACCACACCATGGACTCTCTTCAAAATCTGTATCTAATGAGCAATAAGGAAATTATTCCACTTTTCTTTAAATGATTTCGAGTAATCGTTTAATTTAAAATCATTTGTTATACAAGGAACATAACGTGAGGAGGGCAGAACAATTTGCAAAATTGTGGTGGGCTAGTGTACATACATATTTAGTGTACACGGTTAATTAGTGGTGGGACAAATCGTACTAATAAAAATTTGTGTGTTATCATCATTAATATTATTGTACTAGTCCACACTCTAAACACTCATAGCCTGATTTAAATACAAGTTATGAAAATTCCCCTGTTTTTTTCCCATTCACTTGTGAGATGAGTACAAATTGCACATTCGCATGTTATACTAATAACTAATACATGTGAGTACAATGTGACATCAGCTGTCTCTGAGATGAAGATGAACGAGAGAGAGGGAGGAAATTAGCAGATATTAAGTATACAAACATTGTAAAGTATAATATTTCTAATGATTAACATTCATTCCGTCTTATCATAACTTGTCATGTTTTTCTGACTGTGTCCATTGAATTGCGACCCATGCGAAAAAGATGAAGTAAAAAAAGACACGACGACGAACGTTCAGGATTCTCTCAGTCGTTCTTTCAACCGTTCAAACTCTTTGTGAGTTACATACCAGCAGATATGAAATGTGTTTGTATACATAAATATGTGCAATTTGGAGTGAGTTGATGATGATGGAAATTTGCGAAGGACCAGCGTCGTCCTGTGTGTCTACTTATGTATTGTGTGTGTGTGTGTGGTGCTGGTTGAACTGGTTTTAGGTTAATCTGAAATTATTCAAGTTGACCTTGATGTTTTCGTTATCGGGGGATGAAATCATCCACATGTATTTTATTCACGTCCTGACCACTCGACGAGGGTCTCAAGTTTTTTGAAATAAGCAATTACACTATTAACAATCCCGACGCGATGCTCGATGTTCGAGCGTTCGACGTGCGGGTTCATTGCTGTAGAAAATTAAAGTGGAAAAAACTCCCATCTGTCCAAATATTTTCTTTTCTTCCTCTCCTACAGCTCTCTTACAGAGGAGACAATGTTTCAACAGTCACACACAACAATCATGTTGGGTAATTCCTATAAATGGAAAATCTATAATGGTGTAAGATAAGGGGAAGAGAAAAATGTTGAAATTATCTTATGTACCATTTCACAGTATAAAAGTAAAAAAATACATTTTTACGACGGATTTCCGTCCATGGCCATGGACTTGAGTTCATAAAATGACATAAAAAGAAGTTTTTCAAATGTGTGTGTTGTGTGTGTTGTAAATTCTATATTTCTATAATACATTTTATGACTTTTATGATGTGTCTCCCATTTTCCTCCCTCTCCAACTGTCCACTGCATCTTCTACAAGTATTTCCCAACCATCCTGCGTCTAATGTTGTCTAAATGAAGGGATGTAAACAAAGTAATATGGATCATAAAATAGTCTTTACATATTACGTAAATGGTTCAAAATTGACATTCAAAATCAGAGTCAAATTAGATTAACCACTGCCTATACTTTGGTAATAAACTATTTGGGAAAAGAGTGCAGTGGAATTTGTTTACAATCGTTTTTTTCAATCTAGTATTCTTCCGGAAATGAGGGAAAGGGGTAGATGGATTGTAGAATGGGAAAAAGTTTGGTCTTGCGATGGGAACTTGACACTTGAGTGTAGGATATATACTTAATTTGCAATAAAACCAATTTCCTCTTCTCCTTGGCGTTCGCGTTTGCCTTCATAGAATTCTTTGATACGGTGAACATTCCATTCACATCATTCCATGCTTGGCTTGACACTCGGTTAGTAGATTCGGTGAGGAAAACTCATTACACGAGAGAAAGAACTCTCTCTCTCTTCTCTTTACACACACGGAGGAGGAAGATCACTATATATCAGTAGTCTTGTTTTCTCTCTATACTCTATACTGACAAGACAAGGAGACTGGAAAAAGAGACGAGGACAAAGGAAACAATTTTCTCCATTTTATTTATTTTTTGCCTTGGATGATGTGAAAGGTTTAATGACGTTTCGTTCATTAGGTTGTTCTATTATATCACACACACACACAAACAGGGATAGAGACAACTAGACTGTGACATGGGAAGAGTGAAGAAGATTCACTCGTGTAATGAGTCTGAGTGATACAATTAAATTAATTTTAAAGTTGTCCCTTCCCAAGATTCCCAAAAAGTATTTTGTGTCAAGGAAATAAACACACAGACACACACGTCCTAATTCACTATACACAGCTTTGCACACACAGCAGTTAGACTTGGACAAGCTGTGTTAATAAATGAAATAAAGATAACAACATGAAGAAGATGGAGAGTTGAGAATCAAATATCCTTCTAATTAATTTGAGATCATGCTCCATATTTCCTAGTCAGGAGGGACAGAGGAAGGGAAGTGTTTAGCTATTGGATAATAAAACGAAGGAGGATAGAATACATAAAATAATACAGTGTGTGCGTGTGTGTGTGTGAGTGTGAAAACTTGAAAGATTAGGGCTGACGAGAATATTGCAGGGATTTTTGCTTTGACTTTGATTCTTTAGCTTGTCTATGTAAATTTTTCTACTTTAGTAAGTGCGAAATTTACAACGTTCAAACAATGAGGATATACACGTCTCCCCTATACGTATTCTATAGTAAACTGTCGAAGCTCGTGATTATCTCATATCTGAAAGTCTTATGTAATGAAGCAGACACGGAGTGTGTGTGTTTGTGTGTACAAAGTCAACTTTTATGAGATGAGGATGAATATTAAAAAGAATTGAGAGGGAGGTGTGAGTTTCCCTTCAACACACACAACTACAAGGCACAAGGTATTCAACGGTGTTCGTGTCTTGAGCAAAATAGAAGAAGAGTCGTAAGAGTGTAGATATAAAAGTGTGTAATACATTAGATTCACAATAGGCGAAAGAAATAATGTGTTGAGCTGTCCATTATTAGCTGGAGAGTAGAAGGAGGAGGAGGAGGAGAGCAAAAATTTTCCTTCTGCTCTCCTATAATCCTACATCTACATTATAATGTACAAAAGTTTGATAATTGTTGATGTGCTAGCCCTCAGGTGCAATAGAGAGAGAGAGAGAGAGAGAGATGAAGAGAGACAGTCATGGTTGTGGGATTAGCCAGATAGAGATAGGAGAAAGATGCTGATGACATGATTATGATGGTTCATTCAATAGCTAAGCATACCTGACGTGATTATATATGATGATGAGTTAATAATGCTCACACACTGCATTGTATCCTGTCCTATGTATAGAGAAATAAAGAGAGAGAGAAGGGGGTTGAGATGAACATTTTTGGATTCTTCTTTCTTTTTTGGCGTGTATCCATTTATTTATTCAACCTTCACACATCTCTTTCCCCCTTTTTTATTCATCTTTTAGTGTGAATAATGGTTTTATATCAAAGTATCATAATCAAATCGTGTACGAATCCTAATACGTATCATCCAAATAAGAAAGTGTCGTGTATTGTAGATTGATGATGGAAGATTCGAAAATACGTAGTATTCTTGTCTCGTGTCAGTTTTCATTGAAATTATTTTTTTCTCTTTTTCTTTCTCTAAGAGATAATAAGAAGTGACTCTTCTCACTCCATTGGTTTCTCACAATCGAGGATTGCTTCATTTTCCCCATCTTTTACAAACGACTCTTGAAGTCTTGACTTTGAAACATGATAGCCTAAGACGGAGAAAGTAAATTTCCAAGGATTTACAGTGACTGGATGGAAAAGGATAGAAATTGAAACGCACTTTTTCATCCCATGATGCCGATGCTGGTACAGGGTGCGTGTGTGTTCAGGAGGGGGAAATGACATGTGATATCATTTAATTTCAAGATGTTGAATGAAACAGACATGGAACAAATGAGATGCATTTTTATTTCAAATAAAAAACTTTCTCTTTTCTGACATCCTTGATTCGGTGTGGGGAATTGACAAAATTTCATGGTTTTATGTCATCCAGTGTCTGTCAAAAGTACACCCTCTCCACCTCCATCCATTGACAATTTAATGGTGATGGGTACAAGTGCCGAATCGACGTGTGTATCTCTCTCTCTCTGTGTGTACGTGTGTGCTGGAACTTCCAGCCTGGAAGTGGTTGGAGAATTGAGGGAAATGATGGATGGACGGAGCACTGGAATGCATATGCAGTCCGTAGAATATGTAAATGTCTCATATTTTTCGTGCCTAATTCACTGATGGTGTGGTGTAACAAGGAGTTAGTGAAAGTGCGTGTGTGTAGATATAGAGGAGTGATATGTATGTCCTTTAGTTGTATTGTCAAGTAAATAAAAGACTGTGAGCTTGATTCAGATCAATATTTTGGCGCATGGGTCCCGCTTTGAGATCCCCAGAGTTTTCGGCTTTCGGATATTTCCTCTATCTTCCTACTTCCGCATACTTGTGCCCATATATAGTGTCATATAGGGAACCATTGTGCGTAGAGTGGTGAAAGGGAGAAACAGTTGAGGGTTTCTCTCTGTTTTTTTGCAATGCAGTGACTCTCTCTCTCTCACCCTTACTCCTCTGTGTATTCTCTTCCTGATATTGCTATGCTGTACTCACTCCCTTCTACTCTGTTGCTCTCCAATCCTCCGAATCGGATCCCGGGTACCGTCTGTGAGTGAGTGTGCAGTCTGTATTAGAGGGTCCCTCATGGAAAAGAGTGTGTGCGTGTGTGTTGTGTAGTGCATACATTTTTTAATATATATAAGAGGAAGAGAGTGAGTGTGTAAATGTACCATTCTGTCCTGACTTTGTAGGGTGTAGAGAGAGAGAGGGAACGAGGAAGTTTAGTTCACTCTCATGTTTTACTACCAAAACTACAGCAGACGGACAAAGACTCAATTCGGACTGGGGACTCCCCTTTTCTCTTCCCTTGCCTTCCAAATACGATATACACTTGTTCCTTCATCCCTCTTCTTCGTTTTCAAGTGACACACACAACACCCTCCCAAAATCTACACACCATAAATTGAGGAAGACTGAGTTCTTTTGTTTTTGTCCGTCCGAATCTACTTTTTCTACACACGTTTCTATACAGTTTTTTGTATAAAAAAGCTCAAATTTTGTAAATCGTTTTTTACTGTGAAACTACGGGTTTTGTACCTCATATCAGACTTTTTACTACACTTTTGTACCAAGAAAATTAACTGTACACGCCAAATCCTAAATTTATTTGCCTTCCAGAAATTTTGGGATAAAAATCCGATTTCACGGACGACTTGTGTTATTTTTGTACGGGAGAATACACGTCAAAAAGTGTTATTTTCTAATTTTATATCTACAATAAAAAAGTGACTTATTCTTGCCAGAAAGAGGCTTTAATCTTTGACACAACAGTGCATATCTCCAGTACATATTGTGACAGTAAGTTCACTAAAGAGTCAAGACATTAGCATTAGTATTGATTGCCTTTACGACTCTATTTGTTTTCCCTCCTTCTTTTACTACTGAGAAGAAAAGTTTGGGTGAACGGACACAAAAGTGGTTTGTGTTTTTGATTACCGCTGTATCGAGGAGGAAGTGTGTTTAGTGTGGTTGAAACTTTTAGTAGAAAACTTTTTGCCAAATCCCTTCCTTGGGACATTTAAATCCAAAGAAACAGCCAGTCTTAGTCTCACCCCGACTTTTATAGAGTGTCTGGGTGGGCTGGGAAGAAAGGAGAGAGAGAGAAAGAGAAAAAGGACGATTGGTGGTGTGAGAAACTGAATAATTAATGTGGCCTTTTGTGCTTTTGACTCATGTTTCAGACGACGGCGAATAATAGAGGGGGAAGTAACAGTAGTAGTCTGAGTCTCACCTCAACTGGGAACAACCCAAAGAGTCGAGAATCTGACACAGCCGTCCACACACTGATAGATGACCCTTTGGAAACATATGACGTACCCAGAGGATCCTACAACCATCACAATCCTCATCATCCCCAACATCAAAATCATGACGAACCCTCATCCAAAGTAGGAGGAGGAATGAATCCCCTGGAGTTTTACGATGTCCCCCGGAGTCATATCCCTCTTTTCCCCGCCACCTCCATGGATTCCCTAGCCCGGACCAAAAATCGACAGAGTGAATTGTCCCTTCTGTCAACGGGTAGTAGTGCTCATCTCTCTTCTTCCGCATCTTCCTCCACTTCTTCATCCTCTGCTTCCTCTTCAGCTCGATCCTCCGCAAATTGTGATTTAACTCCTATGCAAGGCCAACATGAACACGACAGTTTTTTCCAAGTCACCCCCTCCCCCCGGGAAAATTCTTCTACACTTCAAGTCCAATCTGACTCTCCAAGTCCTCGACAAACTTCCACAGGAGTTAATAATCCAGAAAAGTCTTCTTCCCCCTCCTCTTTGACCGGTCTCAAGAGTAAGAGTCAGAGTCAAGGGAACATTCATCAAATCCAGCCAACCAATGGAACGACCCTTAGTAGTCATCCACGCCAAAATAATTATAATCGGTCATCCATCCAATCTGAAACTATTATGTCTATGGCACCACTCCAAGAATTGTATGATGTCCCACGTTCTGCCCCTTCAAGCAGAGCACAAAGTTCCATGTCCATGTCATCTGGACTTGGCCTTAGTATTGCAAATAGTGACTCCAAGGACAGCCTCGACTATGATGTTCCTAGGAGTAGTGGAGGAGTTGTGGCGGCTTATGTGAATCATTTGGAAACAAAGTATGATAATCCAAGTGTGAGTAATAGTTGTCGAAATAGTTGCTGTAGTATGACGAATAGTTATGGAAATACCTCGTCATCATCATCATCAGCACCAGAAAATCCTGTAGGTCATCTTCCGCCATCAGGACATGAGTTCAATGGTCAGGTCAAAGGATCCCCGTCACCTTCTAGAATGATTGAGAATGGAAGAGTGAGTGCTACGCCTCCGGGCACTTCTTCCTCCTCTGATGACCTTTACGATGTCCCCCGACCTAGTGTCCCACCCGTAGTCGTCCGAAAACATCCTCGCCACCCTTTCGCATCCTCCACTTCCCTCGCTGCTTCCAATTCCATGTCAATGTCAAAAGAGAGTTTGAGGAGTAGTCACAGACGACTGAATAATGGGAGTAGTTGTAGTAATATGGGGTCATCATCCTTGGAATTGAGAAGACGTGGAATTATCCAAAATGCTCAGTCTACAGATACTCTATCTACCTTCCCAATGACCCAACGGTTCAATTCGAGTCAGTATTTAAATCAACATCGACACTCAAGTGATGATGTTCTGGATTTTGACCTTCATGATGGAGGAGGACCTTCTTTAGATACGTCTATGCTCAGTCTTCAAAGTTTTGGAAATAGAACGATGACTCCTCGATCCTCTTTCTGTAGTGTCAGGAGTGACAGTTTTGACACTCCAGGGAAGGGACAAGTACAAGAGAGGGTGGAAGATGTCAAATTTTTACCACTCAATCCTAGAGCGGCTGTGACGGTGTGTGAAAAGTTGAGACAAGAAGTCATCACTAGTATCAATTCTATTCAAAATTTTGTGAAACCTAAATGGAGGTCGGTGGAGAATCTGACAGAAATCATGCCTGATCTAAGGTTCAGCTGTGTTCGATTCAACTTGGCTATCAAAGTAAGTATTTGTTCTTAAAATTCATTTTAATGATGAGGAGTTCTGAAAAAGGAGAGAATTGATAGCCGGAGGAAAGAAAAGAATTGGCTATGGCAAATTGAACAAGTCAAAATAATAAAGATCAAGACAGAGGAGGAATAGGATAACAATTTGGAGGCAGGGGAGGAGGAACCACAAGTATTTTGTACATAAAAGGCTGTGTTGTGTGTGTGTGGACTAATGTGTATATTTGTGGAGTGAGTGTGTGTGTGTACACTCTTGTGGTTTCCTCCTGTCAATGCCCGTTTTCATGGTGTGCGTGGGGAGGGAGGGGAAGTGAAATTAATGGACTGTACACACTCTAAACGTACCCATCGCTATTAATTGTAGCTAAATACAGGAATATCAACATTCAGGAGGAAGAGCAGGATAATTTGTTAGAGTTAAGAGAGAGAGAGGAAGAGAATTTGAGAAACTAGCTGTTTGCCACTCTAGACTCTTTGTCATACTCACAATATTAATACTTTAAAGTAAGGAGAGAATACTGTCTAGGAGAGACAGGCAGACACACACTCCAGCCAGACCATATAAAGTTGAGAAGACGACGATTTTTTCTTGAGAGTGTAGAGTCTGTGTGATGTAATGTAATGTATGGTAGCTGGAAGGTTTTAGATGAGAATCATGGAGCCGTTCACTCCGTCCACTATAAAATATGAATTTATTTCAAATTTAGGCAAAGCTCAAGTGTACACACACACACAAACACTGTACAATCTCACACGTACACATGAGAGGGAAAGACAAGTCCGGGCAGTAAGCACCAGATTAATGGACAAATAATCAGGTTGCTCCGGCCGTGTTTGTGTGTGGATGAGGAAATTTTGGAACCGGCTTGGATTCCTGTATGTGTAATTGATTTGGGCAAACAGAGGGTAGTAAAATAGTAGAGAGGGAGAGAGAGATGGTGAGATGAAAAGCGGATAGGGATTAGTTTAGTTTCCTTAGTTGGTAAATGAATCTTATTATTTGGCCAACGGAGTGAGAAAGAAGAGGAGCGATGGAGGTAGACAATGGAGAAACTAGAGAGACTGAGATCCTCAACTCTTCATACGCCCTTATAAGGAAATATAGCCTTGCAAGGTGAGCCAGTAGGATGCTAATGAGCCTCCTGTGTTGTAAGTTACATTTATGACGATGAAGCTACACACAGAGGCACTGTACTGACACACAACGAGAAACAAGATTCTGATTCTAGGAGGCAAGATTCCGAGTTGAACTCTGCATTTGTGTCTGTATCTGTTGAGATGGAGAGAGGAACTATTTTTTAGACTGTCTTATATCCTGAATGCATTTTGAGAGACGAGAGAAGTCTGTCCAGGTTATTTTATACAGATAAATGGTAATGGCTTAAAGTTGTTGTCTAAAGTTATGCATTTCAACTATTATAGAGAGAGGATAACTTCACATACTCCACGTTACTTTTTGCTACAGGAGGAAAAAAATGTAGGAGTGATGCAGGAAATTTGTATGTACAAGAAAATGAATGTTGATTATAATTAGTTTAGAGTGCTTGCGGTAGGAATATCATCATAATTAAAAGGGAGGAGGAGAGGAATGAACGTTTTTTTTCTACACATGTTATGTTTACGTACCTTCATTATAAATATGTATGAAATGTGCAGCGTCAGAAGTCTGGATAAAATAAACAAAGAAGAGTCAAAAGTCAATATATAATTGTTCAATCAATATTCATGTAAATAATCTCTTACCGCTTCATTAATATTTCATGTTCAATTTTGATTTTTTTCAGGACATGACAGATTTCTGTTCGAGGTGTCTGTCCAATTCAAAGAAATTCACGATTGAAGCGTTGGTCACCAAATTGCAACGTCTCTTAACTCCCCTCATTAATGGTTCACAGATTATACAGAGGGATGTGGATGAACTGGGTGAGTTCATATTTTAAAATAATGTAGTGTGCATTGCACACACTAGAAATAAAAGTTTTGAAAATTTTGATTGTATTTCTAAAATGAATGTTCGTTTTTTTAGAAGCGTACTTTTGGTCAGTGGATCGTTTAAGCCAGTCACCACAAACCAATAAAAATCTTCCCCCTGATTGCCTGGATCAACTTGTATTATGTGCTAGAAGCCTACAACATGATGTGACAGAAATTGCCAACTTTTTGGCTCTCAACTCCTCAGCCCTTTTCCGAGAAGCAGAGAGACTTAATCCACCACAACCACAAACAAATCCCGTGGTAAAATACATTCTAACCCTATTACTTATGTACACACACAAACACAAGCAGGACTTAATTACACGTATCAAGTTGTTTGTATAGATATGTGTATGTTGACAATTCTGTTTGTCCAGTGTTTGACTTTTGAAATGCAACCATGAATGTCAAAGTCACACATAGAAGTGCACATGCACACGAGTTTTTCCTTGTGATGGAGATTGGGATTAAAAGTAAAAATGTCAGGGGAGAGAGGGTATAATTTACAGGTTATTATACCTGCCTGGATTTTTTATCTTCGAAATTGGATAAGAGAGAGAGAGAGAGAGAGAGAAGGGGGGAAAGTAATATAAATTCAGGAAGCGTTAGTTTCACTCAAAATATTTATGGTGTGCCAAAGGTTGGAAAGTATAATTTTCTGTGTGTTTATTTTCTTATCTCTCAACTGCATCTCCTTTCGTCTTATGGGCAGCTGTGAGGCATTTTGGATAAAATTATAATACTCTATCGTAATTTTGGTATTGACTCGTTTCTCTCTCTCTGTGAGAGTAGTTCTGAGAGCAGTTAGAGACAAAATGAGAGAAAATAAAAATTTAAATTTCATCCAAGTCTTACTTTCCCCTTTCGGACTTTTTTCTTCAGCTACGGTTTTCCCTTCCAGTAAATACAAAGTAGAGATACTCCACAGGCAGTTATATGTTATAGGTACATAAGTTTTGTACATTCTGCTCCTGGCATGACATGACATGACGATGACGTACCGTTCAACTTTATACTACCTGCCTTCACTTACACATCGCATGTGCCACACTCAACTGTACAGTGTGTGTTTCAATCTCCCCTTTTTCTTTTTTTTCTCGTAATTTATTATTCCCTTCGGAACACACATGCAAGCTACTTTACTCTTCTAAAATACCTATTTCAGATCCATGTCACGAGAATTTCGTTCTACCATTTCCTTCCTCTCAAATTTGTAGAAGAAGGTGGTTGCTGTGTGATACTATGTTCTTTTTGCTATCTTCTCCTCTGGAATTACTAGCAAGACGAAAAATTCAATGTTATATAATTGCCAAGTTTTCCCCTTTTGTTTGATTTTTTTCTCCTGTCTTTGAATACTTTCTCCTCGTCTTCTTCACACGAACGAACCAACGATAAAACTTCCATGACTGACGTTTGATTATGTTTTATTGCTCAGCTCTTCTGAAACTCTTCCTGAAAAATTAATAGGATGAGAATATTTTCCAAGTCTGTGATATTTGTGTACATATGTAAATTTGACTAGGAAATATTTAAATGTTGGAATATAAAAGTTTTAAAGTAAACGATTTGTATAATAAATAACTTTTTTATGTAAATTTTACAGGTGACAGAAATTAGCAATAATGGTGACGGACCAATAGAAGACTATGACTATGTCAGTTTGATGCCAATGGATCAAGTTGATGGACCTGGAAGTAGTAGTAGTACAAGGGAAGAAGAATTGGGCGCTTGTTCATCATCATCACAGTCAACTCCTGCAAACTCAACCCCATACTTGGTCCCAAGTGATCAACAATTACTAGAGTTTTACTCAACGCAAATCGCAGCCACAGCTCCACTCCTTTCTCAGTCAATTTCGACTTTTATAAATTCAATTCAACAGAATGATACACCCAAGACCTTCAATGGACATCTCAAATATGTGATTTTACTGGCTTACAAAATGTAATTGCGCACCAAATCCTGTTAAAAATACAAAAAAGAATCCTATCAAACATTCATTCAATTGTTACTGTATTCATATAATGATTTTTGTATTTCTTTTATTTAACTTCCAGGTTATTTGTGGGTGATACTGTTCATCGTAATATTCTCAATGTTGAGATCAAAGAAGAGGTTGAGACCAAAGCCAATGAATTACACAAGTCAGTCGTGTCACTTCATGAAGCAAGTAGAATAGCAAGTCAACAGTAAGTTTTTTAACAAAAATTATGTAAGGTATGAGGAGACAGGAAGTATACCTATTTAAGTTAAATAAATTTTTTAAATTGTCTTTGTTCTGTAGATTCCCCCGAATTCCACCGATGCAAAATATTGTTGACCGGGTGTGGGAGACAACGGCTGCTGCCACACAGCTTAAAAAAGTCATGATTAACGCTGCCTGTTTCTAAGAAAAAGCTTTTTTCTGTTTTTCGAGAAGCATTACATTATTTGAGCCAATTCTTTTTGTTTTCACGTCGGAAATCGTTCAATTTCATAGTCACTACTCGCTATTCCCTAACCCCTGACTGTATATTAATATATACATTAATGAATTATTTTGTTTGTACATTATAATATTATAAATAAATTATATATACTACTTTGAGTCACCTTATTTGTTATTTATAATAATATGTCTCCAATAATCTACCTTTGATTGATGGTAATCTCAATAAATGATCATCATCCAAAAAATATTCCTTTTTCTTGTGCATGAAATTCCTTCTTGTACAGAGAATTCCATCTATTCTATCTCATCCGAAATATGATTCATCATCGTCTCTTATGCATGTCTGTGAATGTCTGTGGCTTTTTATACAAACCAAAGTGTCCAAATTACTTGCCCTCGAAGAACACGAAATTTCTGTTCTCATATGAAAATATCCCTGAAATTGATGAAATTTTCAAATGATTAAAACACTTCCTCCTAGGTAAATATTCAAAATACTGATACAAATGACAGTTAATTTATTATTTTTTTAAATAAGTTATCATACTGTAAAACTTGGAACATACATTGTACTTACAAGAGAAAAAAAACCTGCACAGCAAAAAAAATTATGTTCATTTTCCCTATAAATTGATTATCGTCATGTTTCATTCTTTTTAGAATGATATTTTAAAATAATCTTGCCAGTGTCATCACAGGACATATTAAAATCTGCTAGAACAACTCGTGTCCTTGCTGTTAGTATCGACGGAGCCACAACCCTCTTGTGTATTCCCAACATGAATAGTAGACCTGGAGTAAACACGAAAGAATAAAAAATGATTTAGCGAATTACCGGCTAATGAAAATTTCATTAGAAAATGTGTTGATTTTCGTTTTTAAAAAGGTAAAGGATAGTACAAAAAATATGGTAGAGTAACTCACCCAATATTAGACTAGATAAGGTAAAAAATAGGTGATTTAACAAAGAGTCTGTGAAGCGGACTTGCGATGTGAGTGGGTCGTTTAGCCATTGCCAGGCTCCCACAGCTGTACATATAGTTGATATAACGAGTATTATTCTCCATCGAATTGTGACGGGTCGTAAACATGAGATCACCTCCGTCAATCTCCTCTCAAATGCTTTCAAATCTATTTCAAAAGAAAAAAAAAACCAACAACAATTAATACACAATTCCAAACAATGAAAACAAAACTCTAATGACAATTTTTCTTGAATACATTTAAAGTATTTACCTTCGCATGTGGTTTGTTCCAACGACATCCTCAATAACACAACTTTGAAGATGACCCTTGGAAGTGTTTGTGACAAACCCAGTACAAAAATTTCTATATTAAAGTTGGGACAAACTTTGTCCAACAAAGCCTTTGTCACAAAGGCCGATTTTTCTCAAGTCAATTTTCAAACTTTTTTCGCGGTCCACTTGACCACGTTCACCAAAATCCCAGAAGGCAGCGCTGGATTGACGAAATTCACTGAAAAAACTGCTAAACTTAAAATTTTTCTTTTAATAACAATTTATATTCTCCCCAGGATTGAGTCATCCTACATTTAATTTTGTCTGATGATTGATTTACGATGCCGATATGGATGAAGATGTGGAGCTTTGCACCTGGTGTCTATGTACATTCATGTTAAATTCCTGTCCACACTATAAAAGTACAAATTTTTGTGAAGTGGTCATCCTCTCTCTCAGCAAGTTTATTGGTCCAATGGCCATCATGGATCCAGTATCAAGTTTTACACTCGTCGCACCATCAAAACCCCCCCCCCCCCCCCATGGACATGGCAAATTTTGCTCTTCTTGATTCTCACGAAGAGAGAGAGAGAGAGAGTACACACATTCTGCATTTAAAAAGAAGAAGCAAAGTAATTTAAAGTTGACAGCCTCATCACGACTCGATTTGAACTGTCATTGATTTTTATGGCACTTTTTCCTCATTTTTTCCCCCAGTTCAGGCTCCGAGTGTGTCTAGTCAACATCGTCACCGATCCTTGTTTTACTAGGTACCTCTAATATAGGTTGTCGTGAGAGTCAATCCACCCCATTACCAGTATTTTCTGGTTATATTTCAATCCAAAGACTCCCAGTCAACAAGTTTTCTTAGCAGAATCTTTGAGATTTTTATATACTAAACCTTCATTTCATCACAGTTTGTAATTACATAATGAGGTATCTCCTGCATAAGGAATCATTGGAGGGAAATTTCCTGTATTTTTAGGATCCAAGTGGCCACACTAATACACAAATGTATTTTAACAAAGTAGATAATTTTGGGATAAAGGTTAAGCTGTCCCATCCATGGAGGATACACATTTGGACAATTTGGAAATACAATTAACATCCTTCAGTCATTCATTCCACCTTCTGGAATACTTATATGGATTATACTGTGTACGAGTGTACGGATGAAGAAAAATGGGTATAGATTCTTCCTAGGTCTTGAAACTTGTAAACTTCCTTCCTTTAGAGAGGAAAAGCGGCAACCATTACATTTATTATTGTGTACACATAATACCCTTGTTATTCCCAATATTGTATTGTGTGGAAAATATCCATCATAATTTCATTGAAATATTAGCCCACAAAATTAGAAAATACCGACTATGTACTATGTAGTAGTAGTAGTCTTTGGGTTGTTTGAGGGTGTCGGTCGGTCGTTTGTTGAGTGTATAATAACCTAAACATTTGTAATAGTATGTACAAATAACACAAGATACTTTATCCAGAGGAATTTGACGGAGCCAAAATCCACTGATGTATGGAATATGGATGGCTGGAGATGAAGAAATGAAAGAAAATAGGTTAATCCCATATAATTTTTCAGATTGTCTCATTTGTTTTCTTCCTCTCTTTCTCTCTCTTAAATTCTTCAATACAAATCCATTAGGTTAAAATTCCGCCTTTCTCTCTCCTTGATAATCTACTAGACAGATTAATTACTTCATTTCCTCAAATCGCCACAAAAAATACACAACTTTAATACTTTAAATCAATTTTTTAAACATTTTCCTCTCACAACAAACTTCCTCTCCCTTTCATAATTTCTCAGATTCAGATTTGAGGGGAAAATGAAGAGTGGAGAAATTTCATTTGTGTTTTTCTCAAAATATTCTGGTTCATTCAAAAGTTTATTCTCCATTCAAAAGACAATTAATAATATCTAGTAGGATTAAAAACTATGTAGTTGTGACTGTTCATGACAATGATAATTGCTCTGTCATGCAGACACACACAAGTTGGAATTGTTGTTGTGGAGAGTTTTTCTCGGACCAAAGTAAATGATTGAAATTCGAGGTGACGGAATGTTATGAGGAAAACACAAAGTAGAATAGACTCGGTTGACTATTATGTGTCTTGAGTCCAAAGATGTAGTCAAGAAAATACGATGGATAATAAATATATTTAAGCTCTCCTTGTTCAAGGGAAGAGGAAAAAAAGTCCAGCTGCACTTTTCTCTGAAAAATGCGATGCTCTCTTGTTCACAAAGGTTACATTTTCCTTCTGTCCAATACACACACACACACTCACCCTGAGAGAGAGAGTAAAGGGAGTAAAGTGTATTATATTATGACATATTATATGGATCATGGAAATGAAATGAAGGAGAAATTTCCCTCACTGATTGTATAATAACTCATGTATCTCTCTTTCTCTCTCCACAAACACACAAAGTGTGTGTACGAGTGTAAATTGTGGAGATACCAGTTTAGTTGTGTGTGTGTGTGTTTGTGTGAGGGACAAAGATACTTGCCCTGGATCAAGTTGATAGAATCTAGATAAGAATGGACAAGGTAAAAGCAAAAGTAGACACTGCCCTAGCCCTCAAAATGTCCTCAAAATCGCCACAAACTCATATACAATCACGTTCCATTTCCATACAAAAACTTGACACACACATACACTCACCCTCACACAGGAGCACACACAAAACACACCATAACAAGCAAACTATCGCTTTTCCATGTTTGCATACACACACACGTATACACACACATAACACTAAATGTACAGATGACTGAGCCCTTCGTCCCTTTGTACCTTTAATATGTACACGTACACAAACAATTTTGTCTATTGCTGTTCAAAGTACTCCCTGTTTTGTTCAGAATTAACAGAGTAACGATGTCGTCCCTGTGTGTGTGTCTCACTCTCTCTCCGTGTGTGTGTGTACTGTGTAGTAATAATGGAACAGAGGATACAAAGTGGAAGGAGAATATTTTGTATCACTTGAAGAAAAATGGAAGAGGGCATCGAATTCATCCTCTGTTTAGCCTTAATAAGGAAATAAGCAAGTTTTCTCTCCCCTCCCTCTTCTTCTCTCTCTCTCTCTCTCTGGTGTGTGTGTGTGTTTGTGTATTGAGAATGACATTTCTCTATATTTAACGAAAATCCCCTCTTCTCATGGAATGACCATTCTCCTCCTCTCAAAAAAGAATTCGAATAATATACACTCTCACATGATAGAGGGTAGGGGCCCTTACCAATTGTTCAATTGTGAGTGGAGGGCAAGAGCAGGAGCCAGCTTTAACCTCAATCAATAAGATTTTAAATGGCTTCCACAATTATGCCCACTTAGACAACAACAGACCAAGGACCAAAAACCAGAAGGAGAAGGGAAAGAATCTTTTTTACAAGTATTTTTCTCTTTTCTTCACCTTTTTAACACCACTAATCCTCTGTTTGTACTACCACTACCTTCAGTGTCCTACAAGGACTTTTTTCTCAAAAATAAAGTGTATGTAACCAACAGCAGGACAAATTCCCAGCCCCCTTAAAACGACAAATTAAGTGTTTTACACGAGGAAGATGAATAACAACCAATTGTCATCATAATTACATTTTTTAACCTTCCTCATCCCTCCTTTTCTACAGATGTTCTATTCCGAGATTTTAAAAAGACATTTGAAGTGTCAAATGTCTCTCTTTCTTTTCTTAAACTCCAATCTCATTTTCTTGAAGTATTTCTCTCTCAGCTTACCAATTTATTGGAGCGTAAAAAAGACGTCCGTGAAAATAATCAATGATTCAATCTCAAAAATGTAAAATTAATTGGCTCCGAACTACACACACACATACACGTCTGTGCCGGATAAATTGACATTTATCCAGCTCCTCAATTCTCTCCCTCCAAAGTCCCGAACCACACCTAAAGGAAGGGAGAGATGGAAAGGTCAGGATTTTTCCATTCTAATTGTCAATTAGCATTTTGTGAATGACACTCCAGAGTGACTGGGAAGACTCGGGAGGGAGGAGGATGAAAACGGTAGTTTGACGTTGTCAAACTCTTCACAAAAAAAACTGACAATCGTTTTCCATTACAAAATAGATACAAATTCACCTTTGTTCATCATTCTCAAACACACGCACACACTCACACACACGTAGAGAGAGAAAGAGAGTGAAATCTGTCATAGTCGTATGATGGATCATCTCTTCCCATCTTTAGTCTCTTTTCTTTACCTTCTTTATGATTGTCCCTTGGTTCCTTGGACCAAAGTGAAAAATCTCTTTCATGCAAAATCCCGGTCTTACACAAATCTACCACACACGCACAAAAAAAGAGAGAGAAAGAAATTTGTACATGGCCCACACAAAAAGATTCCTTGGAATCTTACTCAACTTTTCTTCCATCTATTAATGTTGTACAAATAGAGAGGGGGTAAAAAACGATTTCTGAAAATTTTCATATTTCATTCTCTCGTTTAAATGGCCCAAGATTTTGTGTGTGTGTATGTGTGTATGCTTTCTCAAAAAGGACGAGTCCATGAGGAGGCTCATTACGTATGAAATTTCTCTCCAAAAGCATTTTATTTCTGGGAACTTGCTCGGCCATCAGAAAATGATCTCGTGTGTGTGTGTGTGTGCTTTTGCGTGTGTGTGGAACACAATACAATAAAAGCTATTCAAATTCAGAGCGTGCCATTTTAGATGGGCACATCCAAAATTCACAGAATTTCTTGGTGCAATCAAAGATCCGCGTGTCTCTCTCTCGGTGTGTGTGAAAATTCATGGGTAATCATAATGACAGTATGGTAGTGTAAGGGATTGTTGACAAAAGGAGAGTTCCATTATTACCAAATAAGTAAATGTATACTCACTTTATTGGACTCACTGCACTCTTTCTTGGATCCTGAGTGAGAGAGAGAGAGAGTCCATAACAACAACAATCATTTTCCATTTTGATCTACACAATCCATGGACAATAATAATGGAAGCGTGTAGTTCCACTGATCATACATTTTTTTATCTTATATGGATCTCAAAAAAGATGTCTATTGTAATGATCCATTCTTCCTCCTTTTTTTCCCTTCCCTCCCTCACTTCCATGATTAGCATGTTTGTACATTCCATTTTGAATGAAGATGAGGATGGGAACTCATTTTTTGAAAATCACATTTGCAAAGTCAGTTTTCATGGAAATATTTGTCAAAAATTTCGAGACTTCACCCTCTCTCTCTGTCTTTTCAAATTCTCGAAAGCAATATCGTATTCCAACAAGGAGAATTTTTAAGAGAACAAAATTAAAATGTAAATGTACATTTCAAAAAGCAATTCATCATCTTTTCTACATTTAGGGCCCGGCACACACCATCACAATTCAATACAACAATTAAGGAAAAAATTCACTGACAAAGAAGGATGAAATAGAAAACCTTAGACACACACACAGATCAGATGTGTGTGTGTGGATCTGTGGAGACGAAATAACCTGTCAAATCCCGAGAGAAGAATCCATATTAACTTTATGCCCACACCTGATTGAGTGTAAAGTAAGACATTTTCAAATTAAAAATAATTTTTTTTCAAAGAGTATTCATATTTCACGTGCAACATGCAATCCACCGACAAATTTGTTAGAGACAGTCACAAATTATATTTTAATTTTCAAATACTATCCTCCTTACTACAATGTTATATTGCTTTGGACAACTTTTTTGTATTTGCCTTTCATTAACTTGGTCCTTTAGGATATTCCTGTGTGTGTTTGAGAGAGAGAGAGAGAGAAACAACAAAAGAATTTACCACACATCTCTATCCTCATCTATAATATTACCTAATGTATTATAATGAAATGCAAGTCGAATATAAATTATTATCCTCCTCTGTCCCTGTCTCTCTCTCTCTCTCTCTCTCCACAAAATATTTTTGCATGTAGGATCCTGTACGAGGATGTATTTTTCGCAAAAATTCTCCCTCGTGATTGGCAGCATAATTTTGTGTCTATGTGTGTGTGTGTGTTTGTGTGTGTGAGGGAGAATGAAAAAAGTTGTTTTGTACATCAAGAATAAATGAGATGAAAGGAATGATGGGGGGAGGGAGATGGAATCCAGCTCAAAGAATTTTTTCACGGCTTGTCTCTCTGTGTCTGCTCGTAATAACCTGCAGATCATCTCTCTCTCTCTCTGCTACTAAAAAAATTTATTTGGTGCTTATGCAAATGCACACTCAATATGTTCACCAAGGAGAGTCTCTCTGGTCAGCTGTAATAAGCAAAAATGTTCTGTAAGCCCATGGCATTTGCTCAAGTGTTGACCTGTCCTCCTCATCTCCCTCTCTCCTGTCTAAATATCTTGTCCTGGTCTTCCCCTTGGGTTCTACATCTTCAGAGCATTCCTTCCACACACACACACTTGCACATTTACCTGTGTCAAATGAATAAAGAGAGGGAGAATAAAAGGAATAGGAATCATTATCAAAAAATTCTAATCTTGTTCTTTTTTCTCCTCTCCCTCGTCATGTGTCTCATGTGAAGAGAGGAGAGGAGAAAAAAGTATAAATATGCAGATGTGTGTGTGTGTTTTGGGAGGCTTGGATTTTCATTGTAATGGCTTGCAGGTGGACGACAGGATGGAATTGGAGACTAGCCTTTGACTTTCAGACTGAAAAAACAAATAAGAGGAAATTTCTCCCCTCCCTATTCTTGTGTTGACAAGGAGCAAAAGTGGTGGAAAATATGTTAATCTCGATTGCTTTGGACTTGTTAAAATCCACAGAGGGAGGGAAATGGGAAATTTGTAATTGTTTTGATTAGAAGAGAAGCGAGTTAGAAATAAAAGGCTATCTTCCTTTGTGTCGTTTTGTCAGGGATCTTCAGTTAGTCGCCAGTGGTCATAAAATTAAGAAATTGAAAAAGTGAGGGAGAGAACCCAATAAAAAGTTCCAGCTCCTCTTTATCTACGACAATGAGGAGGAGGAGGATAATGTGTGTGGAAGGTGTTATCTGTATTTGTACAACATGTTAATGCGGTGTACATTTAATGGCCCTCCTCCCATTATCCATGAGGGATTAGCTGAAGGAATGATGATCAAAATGTCTTTGCTCCCATTGAAAAAAGGAGTTACAAATAAGGGGACTCGTAAGGGGTAGTATAAAAATGTAATGTGGCTACCCTCTCTTCAGAGGCGATGATGAAATGAGTTTAAGACCAGGACTGGCAAAAGTAAAAAGCCGGTATGTTTATCGCTCTCTCTCTATTTTCTCCCTCTTCTCCTCCTCCTCCTAAGCCTGGTACGTTATCAAAATGTACTTCATCTGTGTGTGTGTGCAGGTATACATAAAAAGAAATTGTACAAGGATGTGGATTGTGTGTGTGTGTGTGTCAGCCACATTTTTCCTCTTTGCCCATAGTCATGTTTTTCAGTATAGCTCACCTCACACACACACACGAAATGAAAATACATATCATACATATCAATTGTTGACTCGAAAAATGTCTATCTCCCCATATCGTGTGTGTGTATCTGTATGTGTACGTGTGTGTGGAGAGAGAGAGGAGGGATTGAACAAGTGTTGTGCATAGTATAGGTATTTTGATATGTATAATAATGCAATTGCAATACAAAAGAGAGAAAGAGAGAGAATTGAGAATGAGTTGACTGGGTGGTTGAGTATAGGATAGGGTCAACTCACGAACGACCTTGTCTCTTCCAGGATTACCTATGCGTCGAAACACACACACACAACGCTAAACAAGAAGGAGAGAGAGAACCCAACACAGGTGCAGGGCCGCCACTACGGCACCAACTTTTTCGTGCCTAGAATTATAAACACTAACTACTATGTAGTAAAGGGGCAAGACATACAGAGAGAGACAGAGAGAGGAAAAAAGATGTACATCTTCTCCCTCTCTATATCACGGCCTGTGTAAAATCTCAATCCTCAAAAAGGTGACGCGCATATAAGACTCTCTCTCTCTCTCTCTCCCTCCTTCTCTCTTTTTGTGTTGTGTGTGTGTGGATTGAGTGTGTTTGTGAGACAAATGAAGGTCCTTAAAATATGACCAGTATTGTACATAATGATTTGCAATTATGCTTACTCGAAATTTACCTTCGCCTCCTCCTCCTCCTCCGTCTGTTTATAGTGTAGACACACACACAAATGTGAGGCACTTGTTCTGGCCAACTGACAAAATGAGCAAACCCTTCATTTCTTGAGATTAGTGTGAGAGAGTGCATGTGTGTGTGGATATTATTATTATTTGAATCCTTTTCTCCACAGTGTGTGCGTGTGTACTGTCAACTCTGTCCATTTGTCTTGACTAACTGTATCTCCTTGTCCCTATTTTCAATTGAGAAGCCCATTATAAATTTATCTGTTTGTATTAACACACACATACGCACACAAATTAACCACTGCATACTCCTCTTCGCTTGTGTCTCTCCCTGTGTGTCTGTGTGTGTGTGTTGTGTGTACTACACATTGTGCACACTTGTCAAGGATGAATTAAATGTCCCAACTTTTCTTTTTACTATTCTTGTTTTCCCCAGTCAACCATTCTTCTTCTATTGTTCTGCAAAAAAAGGAGCATCCGTGTGTGTATCAATGACTAATTATAATTATAATAATTTCCAATGCATCTTCTTGAGAAGCAGAAGAATTATCTGTAAAAAGGAAAGAGAGGGAGAGAAAAAATTGTCTGTCGATTCCTTCCCTGTAGCTTGCAGGTGCAAATGTGTGTGTGTGTGTGCCTGTAAGAGGATGTAGTAGCTCCAAAATAATTAGCCGCAAACACACACACACATACACAAGGGAGAGACAGGCATCAAAGAACGAACGGCATATTATGAGTAAATTAAAATGCATTTTCATAGCAAGACTCGTCTTTCTCTCTCTCATCTCCTTTTGTGTTTGATATACGGAAGTCCGTATTGTTCATATTTTTTCCTCCTCTTGTCTTGTCCATGTTGAATGATGAGAAGTCGGCAGGAGGAGGAGAACATGCAATATCCTTGTGTGTGTACATGGAAGGAAGATGAGAAAACCGCAAAGATAGCAGCAACAACAACAACAGCAAAAAGCTACCATTTACCATGTCTACCATGATGAACAATAATTGGGATTAAATAAACACGCAACTCTCCTCTCTTCTCTTCTCTCTTTCCCTGACTGCCGTTTTAGTCTGAACTTCAACAACTTACTCAATTTTAAAGACTCACCTCTCGACAGAGAAGAAGAGCTCCAGAAAAATAAAAATTGAGCTATTAGCCCCTTGCTGTCCGGATCTCTTCAAATTTCTTCATTTTTTCTTCTCTCTCTCAACATTTACACATGGGGATGCTATAGGGAAAATAGAAAGAGAGGAGGAGGAATTCCAAGGGAATTTAAAATTGGGGGTATTTTCTAAGAAAATTTTTCTTTCTCTTTTTCTTCTGGTGTGTAATATGTGTGTGTGTCTGTTCGTGACAGGAAAAATTCCACAGTCTCTGACGAGAAAGAGAGACAGAGAGTGGATAGACGAATTTTCTACGGTCTTCTCTCTCTCTCTCTCTCTTATGTGTGTGTCTGTGGACTATCATCATCTGATCAAATCTAAAGGACACCTCCACACCACCACCAATTCAGAATCAGATTCTATGGAGAGAAAGACACACACACGGAACGACTGTTGAAAATTGCACTTTTTTGTCCTTGTTGAGGCGTACAGACCGATTTTAAAACGAAAGGATTTTGTTTGGTCAAAAAAAATTTAAAGAGTTTTTTTATCCATGCACTTCAAATTCCTTGGTTTTCAAAAAGGCCCTGCCATATTGCCCATGTCTTTTCTGTTTTATTGAGCTACAGGATAATCACTTTCCCTCCACTCTCTCTTCTGTTTCTCTCTATCTTTCTGGATTTTCTGGTGTGGTTGAGAGAAGGCCAGGGACACAGAGAGAGGGATGTGGTCATTCTGGCAGGGGATTTTTTATTCGTTAAAAATGATGCTGGAGGTAAAATACAGTAATAGACCATGTGATTTTTATGTGTGGAGAGTTCGTGCTTCATCACATTATCATTGTCTTCTCTCTCCATGTGTGTGTGTCTGTACATATGTTGTGTGTGTTGGCTCGTCCTGGGATTTGATGACCAGGCAGTCATTACTCTGATTTGACCCGCCCCCGTCCCAAACGACTCGGAGGAAATTCTGATATGGAAATTTCGTGCACTTGTTCTTGTTGTACCTGTACACACACACGTATAAACCATGCATTTGCATCCAAAAGTTTTTTATTGAGGAGATAAATTGAAGGATGGGGGACTTGGATCCTGGATCTGGAGCGGAAAGTTGAAAATGAGTGGAGCATGAAATTTCAAATTGTTTTTTATTCAATTTTTTATAAAACTGCAGTAGAGGGAGAGGGAGAACCATTAAAAGTGTATGTTGTACATGTAATGGACTTTGTAATCATTCTGTATGCCCAAATTCGAGGAAGAAAAATAGAGAAAAAATGTCCCTCTTCGGAATGACTAAATAGCTCATCTTAATCTAAAGTGTGTGTTTCCATGGAGGATGTGATGAATGGCCATTATTTTCTCCCTCCTCCTCCTCCCTCTTCTTCTTAGTCTCTTGTCATTATTTTTATTTTTTAGTTCTTTTTGTCCCAAGAAAAAACTCACGTGTTTGCCTCCCTGTGCCTTGTGTGTGTCATGATGCACTTGGGTTTTTGTACTCTTAACGATGAGTGCTTACCTCATCCCCGGCATACTTTACCGGCTTCTTCTTCTTCGTCTTTCTCTCCACCTCTAAATGTAAATGTACGCACTTGATCTTGAGTATCCTCCTCCTCCTTCTTTAACGTCTCAGCTTTTACATCAATTCGTCAAAGAAGATGTATATTCAGAGAAAATTCTTTTGTACTTGTTCTTCAACTTTTTTGTGTGTGGTATTTTGAAAATTTTGTATAGTCGTGTTGTGAGTGTGAGTGTGTGCAGTCCTTAATTCAAATTCATAATAGACCGTCGTCTGTACAGGATTAAACATATTATAAATTTTGTCTGCTCCTCCTCCTCTTCTTGATGCTCTTTTTTTACAAGCCTTGCTTCAAAGTCATAATTAAAGACAGACTTTTTGTGTTACAGTGTCTAATGGCAGCTTTGTTGAATTAATTTTTACTTTGGTATGACACAAATGTATTTCGAGACTTACAGGTACAAAAATGACGTCGCCATTTGTGAGGAATTGAACTGTACATTCCAATTATCTAATATTTTATGAAGTGTCTCTCTCATTTATCTGCTCTGTATTCTCTAAGGGTCAATAAAAATGTAGAAGTGACATTCCTTGAATCGGAAATGCGTTTTTAGGACAGATTTTCTAAAAATCTGCCACCGTTTTCCTTTTGTCAAGAAGTGCATTTCCTGAGCGTCCCTTCCTAATTCCTTGATCTCTTGTCTGGTTAGAACAGGGAGAGGCAAAGGTAATATGACCCGATGTAGGTCAAGGATTATAAGAAAGGTAAGGAGGTAAGAGGGAAGCAGGTGCCTTACTCAGTTTCCTTTCCTGAATAAATAATTGAGAATATCTAATTAATAATCAATAACTGTGAATATCCTCTCTTATCTACCGCTATCCCGTCTCCCCCATCCTCTGTGTGTGTAGTATTTGTGTAGGATGGAGTATAACATTTCCCCTTTAGAATTTGTAAACAAGACGAAATTTCACAGTTTGTACAGTCTCAGGTGTAGACAATCACAGAGAGAGAGAGAGAAAGAAACTCTTTTCACATTCATCCAGCATTCATAAAAGTGAGGAGGAGGAAGAAGTCTACCTGTTCTTTCCTCTCTGCCTCTCATATCCGAAAATGTTTGTCCATAACCTCACTCTATTTATTTACATAAGGGTTTCTTTTCTCATTGACTCTTATGCAACCAGCTAACCAGCTCTTCCTTCTCCTCCTTCGTTATTACATTTACAACCTTTTCCAACTTATCATCGCATCCTCATCATCAGCCTTGTTTTCGTCTCAATCCTGACAATACCTTTTTTTCTCCACACACACAATCTCTATATTTACTATTCCCTTAGTCCGATCAGGGATGAAGGGAACGGGACTTTTTATTATTTACTTACTTTGGTAGTTTCACCCAACTTACAACCTCTCCCTCGCTCCCTCCCTCAACACACACAATCAACAACCTACTTTTTTACAAGCTCTTCTCCTCCTCCATTATTTGTACTATAAAAAGCGACATTTTTCTATTTAGTATTATATTACACCCTCACCCTCTCTCTCACACACACGTACACACACTCGAGTAAGATTAGAATCTGTTTAGACCCCATTATTTGTAAAAAGCCTGAGCTACAAAAATAAAAATCCTTTTATAGTGTCCAAATTGAAATTACCATTTTTTTCCCTTTTCCTTATCATCATCATTAACTTTAACCCTGGTCTGTAGTTTTCTCTCGTATCTTGACTTATCAATTACATAATTCGAAAATATGTGATTTCATCTCTCTCTCTCCTTCACTCTGAACCGACTTTCATTAACAATGATTTTTGTTGAGGGAAAAGAATGAGGAGGAAGATGGGATGCTATGTAGTTATCAATAATAAGTCCTATTTTGACTCTCCTCAAGTACAATAATCAATTAGCCCTCTGTGGTTGTGGGGGGTTTTTCTCAAACTATTGAGAACGTATGATTAGTGAGCCCTTGATTGAACTTTTAAATACTAATTGTATTGTTGTCTTCCTCTAAGTATACACTCTAGGTTTGTAGTTAGTTAGTTTGGGTTTATTAAAAAATTGGAGGATGTGGTTTTAAAAGGACCCAAGGACTTACTAACTGTTCTCACTGTACAAGAATGTACTTAAAAAGAGAGAGAGAGGGAATTATTGAAGGATTCCTACATCTTGCTTATAGACTTGAAATATTTTCCAGAGACCTCCTCCTCCTCTTTTATACCCTCTAATTACAATTAAAGAGCTAAAGGTAAGAGAGGGCAGGAAGGCAGGAGGACACTAAAGTAAACAGATGGTGACTCACTCTCACAGTTGAAATATTTAGCTGCCAAACAGATAGAATATTTACTGAGAGGGAGAGAGAGTAAAATGCGGTTTAGTAATTGCAAGAAATGTTCTTACATTCCTCAGAAGGATGTAGAATTCTAAAATTCTACACAGAGTAATTGATCCCCCTCTCTCTCTCTCTCTCTCTCTCTCTCTTGTCTGTCCAAGACAATGCAAATGGACAAGAATCAAAAGAAATGGAAGGATGGAAACAAGTGAGTTTACAAAATAAAAATATATTTCACATCTAATCGGAATTTTTAGTTGTGTGGTTACATTACACGCCCGTGGTGCAGAGAAAACATTTTAGTTGAGAGAGTGAGTCTTTTTTTCTAGGAGGATGTCAACGGAAAAAATGCAGAAGAAGAAGAAATTCCTCCTTCTTTCTCCAATCTTTAAGGTTGATTGGTCAGTTTTATGCGAGGTTTAAATCAACAATAAAGTTATTACTTTTTGGCTTGTTGCTTGTTGTGTTTTTACCTTTGCATGTGTCAGAGAGAGAGAAGCCAGGTGCCCAGGTGTGCGTCTCTCTCATGTATGTTGGGGGGAAAAACATTGGAAACAGAAAAAGGTGAGTTCAGAGAGTCTGGCGCCGAGGGATTAATAATTAGCGAAATACTGCCTTCAACTGCCTTGCAAGGCCACTAATGTAAACAAAAAGGGATTAGTTGTGTTATTGTTTCTCTCTCTACCGAGTCGTTCTTCGACTTAATTTCTTTCCCTCTCTTCTTTTTTGGCTCTCTCTCAACTCAACACATTGCCAGTGACTCCTTCACATTATAATGTTCATCACAACAACACTCGTACACGACCAAACAACTTGATTCCTTGTTTATTATCCCCATATTAAAACTATGGGAAAAATCCACTTCCAACACACACACACAACACTTGACAACAAACCAGAGTAAAATATTACAATTTTTACGCTCCACTACTGTGTAGTGTGTGTACTTATGTGAGTTGTAACTTATCCCTCCTTGTGACTTCACATTTAAAATGTGTAGAAGTAGATTAATATATGTTCCAAGAGTGTGGCCACTTGTCTCATCGTCAGGTGTGTGTATACTATACACTGTATAGTGTATGTTATGTTTGTCTCACTTTACTGTAAAGTCCAGTCAGTCTGTTCATAACATTATTTTTGCTACACACACACAAACACACACAACACGACATGACACGATAAAGACGACAGGTATTGCGACGGTGTCAGAAAAAATCACGGATACCTGTACTAATTATGTATACTGTATACAATATCTAATGAATAGAAACAGGATTCGTTTTTTTAAATTTACTTTTAACTACGTTTTTAGCACGTCAATTTTCTGGGTGTTTTTCTTTCTTTTGTGTGTACTTATGTGTGTGTGTTAAATGAGGACGAGAATTGATGAGAATAATTTAAAGGAAGGGAACAAGGTGTTTTTTTAAAAAAAAATATTAAATGATGTGAATGTGATGTAGGGGATCTCATCTTCCATTTTTGTCCCGGCTCCTGCCTACCTGCCTGTGTGTGTGTGTCTGATAGACAGACCATTTTTGAAAAAATATACTTTTATTAAAGTATGTACTCTACTCATGTGTTAAAAAGTAAAGTTGGGATGGTTATCAAGAAATCTTTTTCAATATCGCCCATCCTCTCTCTCTGTCTCT
This sequence comes from Pygmarrhopalites habei, assembly GCA_009870185.1. Lineage (NCBI taxonomy): Eukaryota > Metazoa > Arthropoda > Collembola > Symphypleona > Arrhopalitidae > Pygmarrhopalites > Pygmarrhopalites habei. The sequence continues at coordinate 2,624 of WJFB01000772.1, read as the reverse complement.
GAGACTCCAATCTGCATAAATTTTTCTTATGTTGTGGTGGTGGCTGGCAGTTTGTTTCTCATTGTGTCGGACAAATAGACAAATATAGGAAAGAACGTTAATAAAAATATCATAAAACTATTGCTTCTTCGTTACTCACCCTCTCTCTCTCACCCCCTCTTTGTCTCTGTACTTTGTGTGTGTGTCTGGATTTTGAGGTTGGCACTCCAATCATTTGAATGAAAAGAAGTGAGGAGAGTTTCTCACAGTTTCTCGTCAGTGTTACACAACGTGTATATATTTCTTTGCTCTTGTTCCTCATCTTGAAAATCTTGGATACCGTAATAGCTGAATTGAAACCTCAAGATTTGCCTTTTTAACGTAAATGTCGATTGTATTTTTAATTTGGACGTTTCTCGTTCCGGGACTCTCTTCACAAGAGAAGAGGAATGAACTATTACGGTAGAGAAAGTACATATGGGTAGGTAGGGGTAAATCATAATTTTAGGAATAATAATAATATGATTATTGTTCTGCAAATGTTATTCAAATAAGAGCAGAAAGGATGTGTGGACTTGTAAGGAGATTGGACGTGGATGTTTTTATTTACTCTTTCTTCTTCTGAACGCCCACTCCTCCTTTCCTTCCCTACTTTAGACAGTAGTACTTTTGTATGTGTGTGTGTAGAGTTACCCATTTTTCCATCACTCTGCCTTAAATTTTGGGAGTTATCACCTACTATATCTTCATTATTTCAAATTCCACACTCTTCTTTTGACTGAAAGGTCCGTTCGTGATCTTTGTCCTTCTGGGACACTTCAATTTCATTTAAAATAAAAAATTATGCGACTTTTCTCAAGATGGTCCAACAATATCAAAGTGGATGGAAATACGAATTCAAATACAAAAATTCACACAATCTGACTTTTAAAAAATTCTTTTTCGGCTGATCAAAGTTGAGAAGGAGGAGAAGAGATGGCCTCATTAAATTAATTCGATTAGGATTAAATCCGTTTTTCCCCCATGACAAAATGGGAGATGAGTAATCTGATGATTCTCTGTCTCTCTTGTGGAAGAGAGAGACAAGTCACAAATATGGACATGGACAAATGGACCGGAGTGCTCTGCCTAATTCCGCGTGAACAAAAAGACAAAAGACTTTTCAAGAAAGGGCAGCTTTTGACTGTTGTGTGTGTGTGATAGGGTGTAAGAAATAAAAAAACAGCTGAATTTTTGTCCTACGTTCCTTTGGACCAAATGCTTTGGTCAATGATTTGAATGGACGAGGGATGAGAAGGAGAGTTTGATTGAAATTTATTTAAATCCTCTTGAGCACTCTCATATTAGACTGACTAAAGCTCCATTAAAAAATGTACAAATCAAATTAAATCCTCCTTAACTACCTCACAATGAGTGCATCACCTTTTCAAGTTGAATTTCTTAGACACGACACACACACAAGATGTGCACTCCCTCTCAAACAGTTTAGAAGTTTGATTGTCCCAAGAAAATTCATAATAATCACACACACACAGTCGGATTATATGGAGAGAGAGAGAAGATGCACAGAGAGAAAGATTATAATATTTAATGTGGTGGCTAAATGAGACTGAACATTTGTGGTTTGTACATCAAAGAGCTGTCTCATTCGTTGATAATTTATCATAAATCATTTGATTTTGAATGACATCTTTCCATCCAAGGAGTCCACAGTCACATATTTAATTTTTTACCTTTTGATTCCATTGTCCTCTGCCCTACACACACACACACACTTTGCCTACTCTCCCTTTTGTCGACAATGACCCATGCCTATACTCTCTAGCCAAAAGTGGCCATCTCTCTCTCTCCTATTGCCAAAATTGTATTCACATCATCCCTTTTTCCGTCTGCACAGTTGCAAATCCAAAATCTCCAATCAGCAATCCATCTAATTGAGTGCCAGACTCAATTCCGAGTCATCCATCCACACACAAAGACGAAGAGTGTGAATTGGTAAATAATTAGCAACTCATTTTTAATGTAGTGTTATTTTGTTGCGTGATGAATTTGTCGCTGTGCTCTCTCTGTGTGTGGAGCACACACACACAAGGAGAGAGAAAGAGAATCTCTCAGGAATTTAATGTGAGGATAAATGTGTGTGGAGAGATTTGACTTTGGATTAGATTGAAGTTGTTGGGTTGTGTGACTTTGATTTTATTACCGTATAAAGAGGAGAGTCCATGTTGGAGAGTGAGTGTATGTGTGTGTGTCTATATATATTGTATTATATTGAAGGGGGGAGGAGGAGAGGCGTGTACATATAATAATAATAATGGTGTGATTAGGGGATATTGGTGAGGTGTTATTTGACTTAGTGCAAGGTTAGTAGTATTGTTGTGTGCCTGGGGCCGTCCAGGTGTGCTACAGACTCAATGGAGACTCTAGTCGCCAAGAATTAAAATTGTACAAAGAATGACCTGTGAGCTCTGCTATGCTATGGCTCTCTCTCTCTCTCACTCTCTTTTCCTATGCGTTGTGTGTGTGTCTGAAGTGTAAAGCAGCATTCAGACTTCCTAGATTCGGCTGTAAAAATGGGAATTAAGAGGGGAAAGGGGGCTTAATTAGCCTTCCAAAGTGATATTCAAAAATACCATTCTCACTTC
>WJFB01000771.1:0-47712 GCA_009870185.1 Pygmarrhopalites habei | reverse complement strand
TGTCTTGGCTGTAGGGGGGGGGGAGACAAAGGTTATGTGCCACCGTGTAGATTCAGATTTCTTGCAGCAAAAAATGTGCTGTCAAGCATCCCACACACTAGAGGAAGATGCATTCTCATAGTCATATGTATTTATGTGTTACCAGTTAGTTTCCTTCACTCCGTGAGATTGAGGGTCGATTGAGACGATTACAGGTTGTCAATCCAATCCACAATGGAATCTACAGCAAGAATGCTTTGCCCACTTCTTGTTGCGCTTCAAATTTATTTCGTTTTTATTTCGTCTAATAAAAGTGTTCAACACCCATTGAATGACTCACAGAGTTTCATAAGACAACCTAATAAATTAAACATTTTGTACAGAATGTTAAGTAGTTAGTAATGTTATCAGTGATAACTTATCACCGAAATACAAAAAAAAAATCCACTATGTAATCACGATGTATCTTACTAAGTATTAACACTCTTAAGGAGATTTCTGGAAATTACAAGTCTCATGATTTCATTCGTCCCCTCTAAAATTTGGTGCACTCGAATGTCTCGCAAATATTGTTGAACTGCGTAATCTTTTAAATAGCCGTATCCCCCGTGCATTTGGAGAGCTTGGTCGACAATCTGTTAGAAATTTAAAATTGTCCATCACAGCATAAATAGGCAGGATATTGTTCAACAATTCTTGTACAAAGATAAGTAATATTTGTTACTTACTTTGAAACTTGCATCCGTGGCAAATAGTTTTGCCATACTACAGAGGGTGACTTCGTTTGGGTCATTTGAATCCATAGCTCGAGCAGCATTTCGAATCATCAGACGAGAAGCCACAAGATTGGTTCCCATTTCAGCAAATCTAAATTGATTGTGCTATCAGAGAAATAAGGGGCAATAATTAATTAGAGCCAAGTACAAGAAAGAAGTCTTAATTTTCTCAAAATTTAAAGACGGAACATACCTGAAAATTTGCTAGTGGTTGCCCAAACTGTTTTCGTACTAACAAATGTTCTCGAGCTGCGTCTAAACCGGCCTGAGCTGCTCCCACAGAACAAGACGCTGAAGCATAATTGAATTTAAATATATTAGTACAACAATATGATTCACCTAAAAATCGTTTCCTTGTCTCTATCAAATACTAGTTAGCTCACCAATATTCAGTCTTCCTCCGTTTAATCCTTTCATCGCAATTTGAAAGCTACATAATTAAATACAGAAGAGGGATATATACAAAGGTGTGAGGCCCTCACCATAATAGCAATAATACTAATTTAGTATTACTAAATGTGCAAAATGTGAGTGTGACATACCCTTGACCCTCTTGACCAATCAAATTAGCTACGGGTACTTTGCAATCTTCAAAAATTACAGCACGGGTAGGTTGAGTGTTCCAACCTACTTTCTTCTCTTTCTTTCCAAAGCTCAACCCTTTGTGTAAACAATAACATTAAATTCAGTACATGTCTATTCTATTCACGCAGTACTTAAATGAAGTGTGATAATCAAGTTACCTGGAGATCCTTTCTCAACTACAATACAAGAGATTCCTTTAGGTCCCCCAGCTCCTGTCCTACACATGACTACATAAACATCAGCAGCTCCAGCTCCACTAATAAAAGCCTTACCAAGTCAAAATAATACAGAGCATGAATTTTCAATGAACAAATGTTAATTCTGAAAATTCTCAACCACAATATTCAAGACTGAAAAGCGTACCTTTGATCCATTCAAAATATAGTAATCATTTTTCTTCTCAGCCCTAGTCGAGAGTGAAGAGGCATCCGAACCACTGCCTGGCTCTGTCAGACAGTAAGAAGCAAAACTCTCCATACTTGCTAATTTAGGAATCCATCTCATTCTTTGCTCTTTATTTCCATAATTGTCAATCATCCATGTGCACATACTGTGTAAAAGTAATTTTCCGATTATTTCAAGTTCCGTCAACTAATTTTCTATCTGCCATTAAAAATATTCTTTCCTACTTGTGTATGCTTATGTAAGCTGTCGTGGAGACGCATCCTTGTGATAGTGCTTCGAAAATTATTGACGCATCTAATCGTGTCAAACCCGAACCACCACATTCTTCTTTGGCATAAACAGCCCCAAACCCTAAGCCTGCTGCTTGTCGCATAGCCTCAATAGGAAAGTATTCCTAAAAAATGTTATAAAAAATGTGTAAATACCATGCCTCTTCCAATCGTGTACATAAAATTGTATAAGAATTACTTTTTCATCCCATTCTTGCATTTTTGGGGCCATTTCCTTTTTGGCAAAATTTAGAGCAACCTATTTACACACAAATCATTTTTATTCGTAGTGAATAAATAAGCAAGTTGACTTGTAATGGAAAAAACTCACGGATTGGATTTGAATTTGTTCTTCTGTCAATCCATCCGCAGCTGTAAGTAAAAAATTCAATATTGAGTACATTTTCTTTGTCACTTAAAACAAAAACTATGATTAAACGCAATATCCAAATCTTACGATTCACTGTTGTCACTCCACTGGATTGTTGTCTACGACTTTTCAGGGAACCTGTCTGGAGAGCCAAAAGTCTACCCTGATGTTGGAAAGCTTCATTATTCACAATTCTAGAAGCAATTCGATGACTAGCTAGAAATTCGTACAAACTCATATTGTCGAAAAATAATCAAATTTTTGTCCGATAAAAATCGGAGAAAATCTTTTCTAAATCTTTCAGTTCCGCCTGCTGCAAGGAACTCTGCACTCTGAAAATATCCTTCTCTCATCATAATTACAGTGAAACTTGTCTTGGACAAGTTGTCCAGCAGTTCCAGAGCGTGAAATCGAAATATTTCTTATAAAGCAAGAGGGAAAAGTCGGTCTGTATTTAAATATTGCTTCTAATGTTAATAAATACCGTCTGGGCCCACAACATGTCCGTCCAAACTTTTGGACATATCACTTCTCTGGTAGTTTTCCCTCTTGACGAGCCATTAAAAGTCTGAACAAGAAAATTACAGCTTGGACGATGAAATGTGAACAAAAGTTTTTTAGTCATGAAGGAAAATCTTGTTGAATTTGATTTGAGTTGTTCTCTGTTTTTGTGGTTTTGTCAATCATTTCCTCCATGTCCATGTGTCTCCTCTGGACATTAGAGTGCCGTACATAACACAAAAAGGGAAGGAGTTGGGTCAAAAGAGAAAGGGGTGAAAAAGATTCCAGAAAATAAAACAAACTTATTTTGATTACGGAGAAAAGAATCCTCAACATCAGACTCACACCATATTCACACACACACACACGTGCACAACTTTATTAGTCCAACTTATAAGGGCAGTAAAATGGTTCTGAGAATTTTTGGGTGCCTTTTTTTTTGAAACCTTCTACACTCTACACTACACACTAATGCTACATTACTACATGAGCAGCACTTGTACTCCTCTCATGCCACAAAATAAAAGCTATGATTAAGTCTTTCGTGTCAGACTTCTGAACTCCACTACTTTTTCCCTCTCTCTCCCCATCCGCATGATGAGTTGAGTCCTGACTATATTTCATACATACGATACAACATAGGCATATTTGTATACTTTTTAATACGTTCAACATCCCACCTCAAATAATAGCAATAATATTTACGTACCCTTACATACCCTTCTCTACCATTCACAGGTTACAATAAACCTTCAATCGTCTCTCTCCTCCTTTCACCCAACTTTCACCGGATAAAGGGAAAGTGTAAAAAATATATACTAAATATGATTTTGTCAACTCTGGTAAATTCATGGTAGAACATGTGTATGTAGTCATAGTGGAGAAGGGTAAGAAATTCTTACTGAGAATGAAGATTTTAAGTCAAGGAATGAATTTCCGAAATGAAATAAATAATAAGGACGGTGATCGTACCTATTTACATATATCTATGTAAAGGATGGATAGATAGATGGAAAATAAGAAAAGAAAGAAAAAATTTACTTTCTCTTTCTCTCTCTCTCTTTGTGTGTTTCGAGCCGGCCGGAACCGGTGTATGTCGAAGAAAAGTATTTGGCAGACTTGGTGGTGGAGAGAGAGAGAGATGGTGGATTATTTCAGAGTTTTGTATTATTGCTGTATTTATTTTGTGTGTGTGTGGGTGTGTGTGCCAGGTTCTTTCTCCCTGTACATGGAGAATTCATACTATAATTTGCTGGATGCAGTAAAAACAAAGGGGGCATGTACAGGCAAGGCAGGCAGCGGAAGCCTTTATTATTAGTCAAACAAAGAAAGTTGGGAGCTCGTTTGGTTCGGTCAAGTGCCGTTTATTTGCATAATATTTTTCATTGCCCAAAATTATCGTCTTAGACTTGTACCCATTACAGTCATACATGTATATGATTATATATAGACAACGCACAACTCTCCTTTCTCCTCATTCCAAGTCCTCCTATAAAACTCGTCACATATCCACACACCTACACACACACAATACTCTACACAGTATAAATATAGCAATAACAAGAGAACAGTCAGTAATCTGGCTTCATCTTCCTCCCTCTCCTCATCACCATCATAAACAGTTTAACTCTATTTTTTTCCATCTGTCTTGGAATGTACAGATGTGCAATTAGCGTGTGTATAAATTTACAAGTCGAGAATACGACCCACCTCCTCCTCCCGGCTCCTCAGAACATCGGCGGCATATGTGGACGACGTCCACATACCTATATGAAATACAAACACATACACCTCCTTCAAGCAGTTACAATAAAAAACTGGATAAAATTAAACAATAAGAAATTATTGACGCTGTGTATGTTGGTGGGTGTGACGTGTGTGTATGTGTGTGTGAAAAGAGACTACATACATATACATGTATAGGCCTGGCCACACAACAATTGGATTGGATAAAGTAATTTACGGTGTTGACCAGGAGTCCTCTTCCTCTCAATTGAAATGGATGCAGAGGAAAGAGCAAAGAAAGAGAGAGAGAGAAAGGTGAGATGAGTGTGTGTGGCTTTTGTATTGAAGAGACAGTTGACAATTTATTGCAGCTTTGTTGTGGTGGTCATAATAATAATAATATATATAAAAAGTAAGTGAAGTAGAAGAGAATTCAATAGACTCGGGGGGTGGAGGCAACTGCAGGGGGAATGTCATCGATAGTCTTCATATCATAATGTCATATGAGAGAGAGAGAGTTCCGTCCTTCCGCACATTCAACATTCTTATAAAAAGATTACACATGAATTCAGACGAAAGCGTTTTCCTCATTTCTTTTTCCCCATATAATATTTGTGGGTGTTCGAGGGGTGTGTGTGTACTCAGGTTTTTATAGGAATATACTCCCTTCTTCTACAATTCCCTATCGATGCAGTTGTTGTTCTTGAGTATATCTAGTACAAAATATAGGATGAATGTGTGTGTGTGTCCTTATGACGACGGTACATGGATATTATGATGGTTTGGGGATGGTTCCTCCTCCTTCTGCTGGTGGATGAGGAAAAGATGAGGAGCAGGGAAGAGATGAGAATTTTTCGCATTGCTGAGTCCAAAGAGCGAAGAGACGACGAAGAGAATTCATAAAGAAAGAATAAAATAAACTGACAGGCATCACTGAAGACAGTGAAGGAGCAGAGGCATCATCAAATTCACTACTACACAACTACCAACACCCAAGTCCCAACACACACACACACACACACTAGCACACTTTTTCACACCATTTCAGTCAAATTGAAAAAAAATCCATTTTGTGGTCAAATCAACCAACACAGTCAAGTGTGCGTGTATGGGTGTGTTTGTGTGTGCCCTTCCTCACTCATACACACACTGTCCTTACGGAACCCCATCCCCCATTATTTGTTATTAAAAACTCAGTCTTTCCCCAATCTTCTTTCTTCTACTCGTCATTCTATATAAATCAACAGAATTGCCCTTTGTACTACATGCCAACTCCAGTCCTCCTCCTCTCATCCAAACAGCAACAAAGGTGAAGAAAGGATGGACAGTTTGTTAAAATAGTCTAAAACCAAAATCCTTCAATTATTCGGTTTTTAATCTTCCTTCCTAACTTTTCAAACTCGTGAATAATTTTCCATGCTCAGAGTACACACAGAGAAGAGAAAGTGTAGGTTCTGATCATTTTATTTTGAAACCTTTGTGAAGGGTTAAAGGAGACCAGAGAGCAAGTGGAATAAAATTGATTCACAATTATGAGACTCAAAGAATTTCTCAATGATTTCATAAATCTATTCTGGATTTTGAGGATGGCTGACCCTCAGTCTTTTTATTGATAAAGTTTGCTTGCATCTTTATGTATTATGCGTAATATGCGTATGTTTGCTGTTCGCTTAACTTCCTTTGATAATGCCTATTTCTCTGCCTAAACAGGAAGGGGAAAGAGATAAAAGATAAAGGGGTCTTGGCCAATTCCTAATAGGTACAAATTTTTAATTCTCTTTAATTGACGTCACCTCATCACTTTGTATATTCACACAATCCCATTTTATTTAAGAATCGTCCATTTTGTATGTATTTAAAAAACTTGGCCAAGGTTATGAAAGATGCTGATATTCTTTGTACCATAGATCCAAATCCACTAAATATACTCGCTCAGATTTTCTTATCCCTTCTTTCTTTCTATCCTCCATCCAAAAAAATCTGTCAACCTTCATGTCTTTTCCCTACTCTTTCACGACCACTTCCAATCTTCTTATTAAGAGCAGTCACACTCCCTGCCTCACACTCACCCTATAAGTGTATACGGTACATATATTCTAAACAAATTTTTCTAATGACTCCTCCATAAGAGCATTCGAGATCGGAGAGAGAGTGAAACTGGGGAGACAGGAAGTGGAATTACTCGGAACAAGTTTTGGTGGGAAGGTGAAGGTTATGTATAAAATTAAATGGAGAGTCTATGAAATATACGTAAAAAGAGAGAGCGTGATTTTTAAGGGGGAAAACTTTAGGAGAAAGAATGACTTTACTGTGTGTGTGTGTGTGTGTGTGTGTTGGTGGTGGATGGATGGATAGAGATTGAGTGAATGAGTTTAGAGGATCCAAAAGTCTGTTTTAAGCTCTCTCTCTCTCTCTCTTCTCCTCCTCCTCTTTTCCAGTTCTTTGAATTCGAGGCAAATCTGTGTGAACTTCCGTTGGCACATATGTCACTTGGAAGAATTATAAGAGAACAGTCTCTCTCTCCTTGTGTGTATTGCCATGCATGTATAAATACACAAGGACAGAATAGAAGGGAGACAGAGAGTAAAGAATCATGATGGTTTGGTGGTGGTGGGTTCAAGTTTTTGGGTGGTGGGGGTTGTGTGTGTCTGTGTTTTGTATCGGTATAAAAGTGAAAGAGGGAGCACGCGCGCTTTCTCTCTGTTAGGCGATTTTCCTTCTCAAAATTTCCTCTCTCTTTTCTTTTTCCCCCTATTTGAGCGACAGTCACTTTTGCACCCCTCACAGTCATCAAATTGCTAGGCTCGAGCCGATCCAATTCTTCTGAATAAACCGTCACCCCAATAAGCATAAGCTGGGAAGTCAGAGTAAACGAAGGAAGGAAGGGAGAGACAAGGTACTTTTCTTTCCCTCCTCTACATCTCACCACCACCGTTCCATTCTCAAGAACAGAGGAGAGACAGAGACAGAGAAGAGAGGAGAAATTTACACACCGTCAGCATGTCTTGCATAAGAATCTCTCGTCTCCTCCTTCATCTTCCACTCCTTGTCTGTCACACATTCCTCCAGTATTAACCGACATTTTTCTGAGACAGAGTTGTTCACACAATAAAATATCCTTCTTCAACAACCATCCACTAAAGTATTTTATATGTAACTGCAAAGTTCCTTCAAAAAATTATATGTACAAGTCTACTACTAGAAAGTCTTCATCATCACACACACAGCCATCCGGACACTCACCCTGGACTGTACTTGAAAATTCTTCTCATCTGGAAGGGAGGGGGTGAGAAATCACGAAGAGAAGAGAGAAGAGAAATTTCGTGAAACGAGGGAAAGACAAGATTTTGTACTCTATCCTATAAAACATTGTTTTTCAAAGTGTAAAAATGTTTAACTTTCGTCACCCCCTTCAAACATGTCCGAAATCTGATGTCTGGGGGTGAAAAGGAAAAATTAAAATTAATTTTGATGATGGATTTCTCTGTCTGTCATTTTGGTCAACAAGGAAAGAAACTGGACAAAAAAAAAGAGGGCCAATTTGATTGTAATTAACAAATAAGAGTAAAGCTGTTGTTGACCACTTGTAATTTGTGTTTCATATTCAAAACTAAAGTTTTCCAAAAAGTGACTCGTTTAGTCATGTGAAGAGAAATCCCCGTCCCATAATTTTTCTTCTCTTTGTCCAGGACGTGGATTTATTAAAACTGTGTCAGTCCAAAAATTCACAAGAAAAAGTTACTAAAATTCTGAGCAAAGACAGAAGTATACCAGACAGTAGATCCAGATACCGTGATCGATCATGTGCTCAGTTCACAACTTTTATCAACCAATTTTCGGTCAACAACCCCCGCTTGCCCTGCTTCTGTGTATCAAAGTGTAAAAGATAATTCACTCACCCCCGTCTGTCTCTCCACTCAAAATTATATCTCTTCAAACAATTAACCGACCGACCAAGTCTCCGCCTTTCAATCTCTGCTAATAACAAGTCAAATGGAGATATACATTATTAGAAATTTTACCCTGTGGGCCTTCCTAGCTTTCTTCCTCAGAGCTGCACGTGCTGAGATCATTCGTAAGTAATCTTTCTCTTATTCTTTTAGTCTGTCATCCCCTCCATTTTTGTCCTTTCTCATCGTACAACTGTTTCTTCATCATGATTCATGAGGAATTTATATAGAAGTGAGAATTCAGCTGTAGGATATGTAAAAATAGTTTCACTTTGAAAATGAAAGGATGGGAATAGAAAATCGGGGCAGATTGATACCTCACAACTCAAAAGAGGGGGATGATGATGAAAGTGTTCATCTTTTCGTCTCAATTTCGATTTTGTACACAAATTTCCAGTCTGATTAACGATCTACAAATTAAATGATACAAAGTGGACTAAGTTTTTTATAAATTGACCTTGTTGGACAAATTGAAAGATGACAGTAAAACCACGGATAGAATTACAAAAAGATACTACAGCATAGAAAACTGTCCGTTCCACACGAGATACACGTTGAAGTAGAGCGTGAATGACTACAGAGTCAAAAAAGGTAGGTATTACTTTTGACAAGTGTAATTGATTTGATGACACAGAGTGTAAGATTAATGATAGTCCACTCTACACTCTCTCACTCTGTTTGTCTCCGCTCAGGCCTCAAACTGACTGAGAGAGAGAGAGTGTGTGTGTGTGTCAAAGAAGAAAAAAGTTTTTTCATGTCTGCCTCTTTCTCATTCTCATTATTATTCAATGCCTTTTGTGACACCCCCTCTTGCTCCCTCCTTCCTTTTTTCTTCATGCTCAATTTTCATTAATATTCTTTAGGACGACTCTAAAACAATTTAACTCACCCCTTTTATTTTCCTTTCCCTCCTTTCTCCCACTTTCTCATCCCTATCCTTAAGTGGCCAAAGAATGTTCATATTTCTGTGCAGTTTTTCTTTCTTTTCTTCCAAAAATAAGCTTGATTGGCTGAGAAAAATGAGCAATGTAAAATTGTACCAGAGTCGAATGATGATGATGTAAATTCATGGAGAAAATGAGGGTGGTAATTTTAAAAAATTGTAATCGCACAGAAGGATTTGGACGGTGATCCAACATGAGATTACATGGAGAAAGTGAGAAGGAGAAAGAAGGGACAAACGAGACAATAAGCTGTTCATTAAAACAGGGGAGGAGGAGAGTAGGATTAAGGAATGCAAAGTTACACATACACGATGTAAAGTGGAGGACGAGAAAAATGTGTCCTTTTCTAAATGACGTGAATTTTACAGAGTGCTGTGTTAAACTGTGTGTAAGTTTTTGTTTTTTTGTATTTTAATTTCAAATTCTACAATTGATGGGAGAAAGGAAGTAGAGGGTTGGAAGAGGAATGACGCGTTTTAAACGGAACTTTCTCTCTATCTGTGTGTGTGCTGGAGGCATATTTATAGGTTAGGCCATACTTTTTGGAAAACGTGAGAATTGGTTGTAGAGCTGTGTGTAAATTGTAAAGCATGTATATTCACTATTCTCCCTCTCATTTCTTGGGAGGAGAGAGTGTAGGTATAGGAATTTTGTGAATTTTGTCCATGTTTTTGAGGGTTGGGGGTAAGAGGAGAAACAGAAGAGAAAGAGAGAAAGGGTATAATAGCCAAGGGTTTTTTTCTCTAAGCCTGAAAAGTATGAATGCTAATGTGAGGGGATGTATCTGTAGTCTGTGTGTGGAGAGAGGGAGGGAGTATGATGTAACGATAGCATCCCCAACTCGAGACCATGGGAGATAATTAAACTTTTCTTATCTTTGTGAAATTGCGTCCTAATTATTCCTTCCTGGCCCTACTGTCCTCACAGTGTAGCAGTCAGGGAGGGAAGGGAGAGATGGCAAATACCACGTCTTGTCTTTTGGCCCCACGTCTAAATACACACACACACACACGTATATATAAATGTGTATATATGGCCAACGCGTGAGGAGTAAGTCTGAGCTTCTCTCTCTCTTCCCCTTTCCTCCTCCTCCTCCTCTGTTACCCAATACCAAGTAATTTCTTCTTGGAACTCTCCACTTTCCCCCTCACAACCATATACATACATACACACAGATGTGTGTGCGTGTATGTGTCTCCATTTACATAATCCTCCCTTCAGCCAGTGAAGTAGCTAGAGTCTCTCTCTAATATTTTATCGACTTTTTATCTTCAATCATTATTAGGCGAAACTCTCGTTTTCACACACCCCATCAACCTGACAATCTTTCACAAATATTAATTCATAGTACTTCCTAATTTCCCTGTTCCTTTCCCTCTCACTTTCTCCTTGCGCTGTCCTCTTCTTGTCTCTCATAAAATTTTGAAATAATTTTTCAAACAAATTGTTGTGATAAAAGACGAGGGGTAAAATGTGGAGACAGCCAATGGCATTGTTGTTGTATTCACTTTTTGTGCAAAAATGTAGAGGGAGAAAGAGAAATGCAAAACTCAACTACCCTCGTTCTCCTTTCTCTTCTTTATCATGTGATTCTACACTTGACTTTCTCCAGAGTAATTTATTTCCATGCATTTTCTACTCCAACCCCACCTCAACATTAATTGTTGTCTCAACGTTCTTCCCTACCCAGGCAGGGTTCAAATTTTTTTCTAAAGTAAATATATATAAGTTTACTCAGACTGTGTGTGTGTGTGTGGTGCGCTTTCATGGTCCTTGAGAAAAGAGAAATAAATGATTTGTGGTAAAGCAATGGGAAATGGACTGGTGTCCACACACACACAGGGTTTTGCACGTAATTGTACTGTAGTCTATTTAATGAAGTAATCATAACTAATAGAATGGAGAGGTAGTTGACTGGCTTATCGTTTGTAGTGAAATAGAGAGAGATGAGAAAGAGAAAGTGAGGAAGAGGGAAGGAAGGAAGGAGGGATGAGTGAGTGAAAGTGGAGGACTATTTGTATGTGTGAGAATCCCTGGGTTTTGTATTCCTTGTATTAATTGCCAACAGGATATCCATTCAATTTCTCTTATTATTGTAAGAACCTTCTATGTTCATAGGATTGTGCACGTATGTGTGTGTAACCAACGTCTTGTCCTGAACACGTGTGTGTGTAGGTATGGATGGAGTTGTGTAGAGGAAGGGAGGAGGAGAGACTACCTGAAGGGATCGTTTTTCTCAAAAGCTGGAGAAATCACTTCATGGGATTTCTCCCAGTTGTTCTGTTTCTCCTTCACCCCAAAGGCATTCTTCTAACTAAACAAACTACAGTCTGTCTCCTTCATCTCTTCTCTTCCCTCCTCCCCCTCCATCCCTTCCTCCCTTTCCCCGTCGTTCCGCAAATAGAATAGAGTAGACTGCAGAATTTCAAACAGAATTGCACACATATTTTTTAAAATACAATAAAGTATTATATTGTAATATACCTTCACCGATTTTTTAGTAAAGTTTTCATAGAAATTGTAGTTATTTTATTTAAAAAAAGAGTTGCTCAAATTTTGTAGAAAATATTTCTTCACGTGTTCTAGAAGCTCACTCAATTTTTATTCATTTAATCCAACCAAAAAAATTTTGTGGGTGAAAATAAATGATAAAAATTCAAAAACAATTTCCCTCCTTAATGAATTTTAAAATTCTTTTGCTGGTTTTTAACCACCTGAACATCCTGCACATTAAAAGTGTTGGCTGAAATTAGGTGTGAAAAATGATGACCCATCGAAAATGAGTGTGTATCAGTGAGGGTGGAAAGGAGTTCATTTTCCACAGTGATTACAATTCAATTTATAAATAGAAGGAGGTGAATACAAAAAAATTGTGCACAATAAAAATAAGGTAAGAGGTCACATACTACAATATGCACAATCTCGCCTTGTTTGAGTTTATAGAATCATATGGGAAAAAGAATTGCTACGAAAGTTATAAGGATACTCCTTTCACCCTCACACACACACATCTATGAGAAGTTTGTTTCCTTTCTCGGCTCGATTTGTTCGTGTCTTAATGTCCCACTAGGGAGGAAAGGGTTTATATATATATATAATTTCACCAGAAAATGAGCTTACCCCTTGTACATATAAAAACTTGAAGAAGACCAAGAGGGAAGAGGGAGGAGGAAGAAAAAAGATTTAATACTAGAATCTCTCTACCAACAAAACCAACCATCATGAACGCCGTTACTGAAGAAAGAAAGGAGGAGGAGGAGAAAGGGAAAAAAAGAACAGCCATGCATGGAGAATTTGTAGCCAAATACTCAAATCTGTATAAAACACGTTGTGTGTGTGTACATATGTGAATGTGGAATATGGTAAAAACCTGATTATACATAATTTTGGTGTGTGTGTACCGAAACGAAACGTGTGCATATGGTGTATGGAAAAAGAAGAAAATTCGTGAAGAAAATGAAGCGACTACTAATGATTCCTTCACATGAGGGTCATATTATGAATGCAATGGCTGTGGCTGCATGTGTGTGAGAGAGAGAGTGTGTGCAAAAAGCAAAGACTAAGAG
This sequence comes from Pygmarrhopalites habei, assembly GCA_009870185.1. Lineage (NCBI taxonomy): Eukaryota > Metazoa > Arthropoda > Collembola > Symphypleona > Arrhopalitidae > Pygmarrhopalites > Pygmarrhopalites habei. Next base: position 34,642 of record WJFB01000771.1, on the reverse strand, counting down.
GGTAATAGAGTATAAATATACATATAAAAGATGAAGAAGGGAGAAGGGAGGGGGAGGAGAAGAGAAGAATTTTATCCCATATCATTTATTGCCCTTTTATTGTATTATATGCAGGGATTGATTTACGACTTGACTAACTTTATATTTCCACGCAGCAGCTTAAGTTAGTCAAGGGGGAATTCATCAAATAGTCATTTTCCAAAGGTCTTTTCTACCCGCTTATGAGGATATTTTTACAGAGGAAGAGGAAGAGAAAGTCTCAGATTTCTTCTTTATAGTTGATATGATGACGATGTAAGAAAAAGTTAGGAGAAAGTGGAGGTGGTGGTGGCAGGGAGAAAGCGAGAGAGAGAGTGTGTTTCCAAAGACTTCTCTTTATTAAATAATTAAAAGTTGTTTAGCCTTGTCAGAGTAATATACCGACACACAAACACTCACTCCCTGTATTTCTCATTACCGCCTCCTCCTCCTTTCTCCAAGTCTTTTTATACACTAGCAAAAAAGAGAGTGAGCACACATGCTGCGGCCTCCAGCTTTTTTTGTAGAGTGAAGAAATTTGTAAAGACCAAGGTGATAATTCATCATAGATGAGTGAGGAACATCATCCATTTTACTTGGCTCTTTGGCACGAATCTCATCTTACAGGTGCGAAGATGAAGACACCATGAGAAACAACAACTCCCTTTCTCCTCCTCCTCCTCTTTTTCGTCTCTCTTTCCTTTCTCCTGGGTCCGGATTTTGTTGGGGAGCTCACGTAATAGAACTGTAGCAATTCCTACTTTCTCTCTCTCTATTCCCCATGAAGTGAACCCTTTTGTCTCAAAAGACTCTTGCTACTGTGCTATATATTGCCTACACTTCCCTGTACTGTCTGGTGTTTGCTGTGGACACTGAGATGAGGCATGTAGACTTATAAATCTAATAGAGAGAAGGTGGGGAAAGCATAGATTTACCATTCATTTTTAGTGAGAAGAGAGGAGAAGAGAAAGTAAAAAAAGATGCTTTTACACACTTTCCCTCCTTCGTTTCCACGCACTACGTGACGGGGAAGGAATTTTTGGTCTTGTTTTTTTCGTTCTTCATACTCGGGACTGTTTCTCTCTCTCTCTCTCTCAGAGTGTGTATGCTTTGTCTGTCCTGCCAGTTTTGTGCGAGAGGGGAGGAAGAGAGTAAGACAAGTGAGTTAGAGTTAGGTAAACGTAAAGCTCTGGCAGGCAGAGCTTCTCCCTCTCAGGTTGAGAACTTGATGCTCTCTTCACTTTCCTCCCTCTGTCTCTTTCTCAGACTTACCCTCATCTATCAAGTGGGAAGGATCTTGGGTGTGAGTAGAGGTATGCCACGCCAAGCCATGGGATAGGATGGCAGGGGCACGAAGACGTCTTCTTCCCTTCAGACTCTTCTCCCTGTTCACTCACATCAGTATCAACTTGCCCTCATTCATGTCTCCATTTGAGAGGGAGAAAATCTTGAGAGAAAGGCAAGGAGAGGGCTGAGATTTCTAGGATATTTCTTGAGAACAGTCTAGTCATCTCATAGAAGCTACTCAGACAGAGAGAGTAAGGGAAGATGGTCTGCTTTGCAGTGCATCAAGTTTAGAGAGAGGGAGAGTAAAATTCATTGGGTCTCAAATGTCTTTTTGTATATTTATATATTTCATTTTATTCTCCTACTAGCCTACTCTTTCCCTTTTCCCCTTCAACTTGTCTTTATATTCATCCACCCTTTAACACTCCTGCCACTCTCTGGAATTTAGAATGATTCTGTACCTTTCTCTGCTTTCTCTGTGTGTGTATTTGAGTGAAAAGGGAGAGAAAAGAATGGGAAATGCTCACTTAAGATTCTTGGAAGGTTAATTATCTCTGGAGATGGTTATTTGCAATTTGGAAATCAGTGGAGGGGTTCCCTTCCTTCAGTCCCACCGAATCATGGTAATTTACCGAAAAATATCGAGGGAGACGCAAGACAGGGGGAGTGGGACAAGTTAATAGGATTAATCTCGGGGAGTTATAACCGTGTTACAAAGTTTATGATCTCTCTTAAATTTTTACTCCAACTCGACCATCATTTCCCTATATGTCATGTCAGCCTAGCTCGGTTCGTCCCCTGTTCCCTCGTGTCTGTGTGTGTGCGAAGGGAAAGGTGTATTTGTATTGCACTGCACTCTAGGATTTGAAGAATAGGAGAAAGTTGACTTTTCTATATCCCCCTCTCCCCTTGTTTTGTTGTTCTATGTAGGAATTTTGGTTCGCGTCATAAATCTAACTTAACAGCTAACATAAAGCTTGGTTCATTGTATTTTGAAAAGTGTATTTAGATGGAGACTCACACACACACATAGAGAGAGAAGGAGAAAGAGGAGGGGAGCATTTTTCCCAATGCGACATTTGTTCCACTGTTTTGTTTTCAGTATTTTTTCCACTGAATTACCGTCCGTGGACTGTCCCTTTATACTAGGAGTACAAAACTCCTCCCTTCTCTTCTCTTCCCTCTCTTTACTCAATTTTTGATGGGGGAAAAGGACGAGGAATGTAGGACAGAAGAAAAATGAAAAAAATTGTCTCATTTAATATGAGACTGGATACTACATTTTTATTTTTATTTTAATATGTACACATACCCCACCATCCATTTCTAGGCTGGGATTAGAAGTTGAACTGGAAAAAAATTCTAAAGTTACATAACAAGCCGTATATTCTTTCGCCAGTTTCCCTGTATTTCTATTGCAATCCAGGAATTTTGACCCAATTTTTTGCAAATACAATGTTTACCAAAGTGTGAGCCAGTGTTTTGTCCTGACTGTTTTATCTTCATGGGATTATACGTGAGGATTTACGGTACAAAGGAGAAATCTTGTAAAGTTCGTGAACGGGAGTACATTTTATAGCGTGTTTTGAGTGAGTGTGTGTCCTATCTTATGTAAATTCAGAAGGGGTGCCTTGAGTTTTGAAATGGTAGCGATAACACTCCCTTCAATGACTGACCCATTGGACCGTTCTTTTTATTCTTTTGTCTCTCCCTCGCTTTTGTTCTACAATATTTTTGACAGACAGCCAGTCATTTTTTTGACGGTTAAAATTGAATTATTTATTTGTACAACTTTCCCTCTCTCTCTCTCTCTCTCTGTCTCCCTCTTTTATACTTGCATTTTTTACTGGAAACCATTTTGTCATGAGAAAACATGGAAAGATTTTAGTAGGTGTAAAAGTTGTTAACTTTTTGTTTGTTGCTCACCAAGACAAGTTTACTGAATGGATGTCAGCGGATTTTCGTTTGAAAGAAATTATGAAAGCCTTTAGAATAACAATAATTAAATGGCGTTATTACAAGCCACATATTGTGTCAACAAAATCTCGTGTTTGTTTATCCTCTACAAGGAATTTTCAATTTTTTTAAAACTCGTGACAAAATGGTGTAGGATATTTGATGAACCATAATTCACTGAGGGCATATGCACCTGCCAAGTATGCGAATGGGATTCACGTGGAGAAAGTTTGCAACAGGATGGAAGGGAATGGTCTGTGAACATTTTTTACAGACAGTTTTTCAGTATATTAACTACAGAGTGTGCAAAAGATCTTGTTCATCATTTCTGTAAAAAAATGTTGGTTGCAATTCATCCCTCTTGACATTCCAGTGCATTGTGCACAAATACATATTTTGTGTCGGGAGTTACTGAACGAACAGTGTGGTAGTATGTAGCAATGGACCCAAACAAATTAAATGAATTCTTCCTTCTCCCCATCGAAAAGTCTGCCCTGCCTCACTTTGATCAATTTTTTGAGAGACTTTTCATGATCTATTTTTGTCCCACATGGATTCCTGCATAACCATGCTATCCTTCGCCCTCCTCTCTTTACAGATTTTTGTTTTCCTCCTCCAGTCCTTGCGGCTAACCTTCACAAACTTGAAAAACCTTCTCACACACTGCACACACACGGCCTATGGCTTAGCCATAGGCCCAGAACCCAGGTAACTTGGGATAATATACAGCAGAGTCAAAGGAGCACACAACATAAAGAGGAGGAGGAAGGGAGGGAAAAGGGAGGAGAGACGAGGAAAATAAAAAATAAGACAAGATTCACAAAAATCCCAGGTAAAAGAAGAAGAGACGACCGAAAACATGATAAAGTATCATCAAATATTAAAAAGTAGAGCAGTATACGGCCGCTTCCTTCCCCTCCTCCTCCTCTCTTGTATCCTTTGCTCTCTATCCCTTGTCAGATTTAATCTTAAGCAAACTAGCTTTCTCGATAAGTGGGCAGAGTTTTTTCTTTCTTTTTTTCAAAAAAAATATCTTACATGCCATTCCATGCTAACATAAGCAGTGCTATTGAGTCTCAGTTCAATACTTCAAACGCTCCACCTGCAATACTTTCTCTTTTCACTTCCCTCTCCCTTTCTCTCCCTTCTTTTGTATTTTCTATGGTGGACTGTGTTTACATTCACCTGAGACTAGGGAAAGTGTAGGTCTACTCCTATGTACTATGCAGTCAACTTTTTTTGATGCACAGACAACAACATGAGTTCCATGGTGCCGTATAACTTTTTGCTCTCCACCACCGCCGTCCTGTATTCCTCGCTCCCCTACTCTCTCCCTCGTCCCGTATTTGTGTGTGAGAGAAAGTATGAAAGTGGACTAAAGAGGAAATGTTGAACTTGATTCCGTTTTTTTCTCGAGCATTTCGTATTACATATAATAGCCGTATCAATAGCCTCTCTCCCTTTCCCCCTCCGAAAAAACATAGACATTTCCCCAATTTTACCCGACTCTCATGCAAGGTGCACTCTCCTAAAAGTCCTCCTCCCGAGAAGCCCCCTATGAAATCCGAGACTATAAACGAGGAAAGAGGTTCGTAATGATAAGTCATTATCTATTCAACGATCAGAGAACTCACTCGCCTTACTCGTGTGTGTGTGTGACGGAACGAAGGCAACACACAAACACACACTGCTTATAATATTAGAATATTGGTCAATTATTATACACTGTGTATTAAAAGAGGGACGATTGAATTACCTTGTTTATTCATCGGCATCGACATCCCATCCTCACATCTACATTCACTCATCATTGTGCGAGCTGTCGATCGTTCAGCTCCTCCTCTTCCGTATGTTTGTATTATCCCATATTTTGTTGTACAGAGAGAATATTTTGCAGTGTTTTTAATTATATTCCAATTTTTTGTTACAACATACAAACAAAGTTGTGTGTTTGTGTGGACGAGTGTGCATATCATGCCTGAGCTTTGTGTACATTAGAGAGTATGTAAATTATATGAGGAAACGTTTATTTTGATGAAATTTCAAAATCAATAATTTTTGCCCTTTCCTTCTCTCCCTCCCCCTCTCTCTCTCTTTTTATACACACACGTAAATGGATTATTTATAGGATACATGGTCTATATATTAATTGAGGAGTTGCAATCCATCCTTGGTACATATGCGTGCAATATACAAATATAAATAAAAAGAACCGTTGGAAAACGAGACACCAAAATTACTCATATTTTTACGATGTAAACTACATGCAATCAACTAAATAATTTAGTTTCTCCTCCTCAACTTACAAACTACTTCATGTCATGTCAGCGCCAAGATTTTTTTCTTTGAGGAAGAAAAGAGGACAAACCTTTAATCCTTTGTTGACATAACAAGACCAAAAAAATTTCCTTTTTTGATCTTCCACGAGTATAAATTTATATTATTTATTTTTTTGTGGGGTGAGGAAAGTGGGATTTATAAGAATTATGCCATGAAGTCACACACATACATAGGGTGGGAGGAGAGTGGTGTATGTGTGTGTGGAGGGGGGGGTTTGAGTTGGGAATAAAGAGTTGACTGAACAATGTTACCGTGGAGAGGGGGAAGAGATGAAGATGACAAACCTAATTACTTGCACATTACCGACACAATCTTTCGCCTCTGGGATTTTCCCTTTTGCTCTCTCTCTCTCTCTTTCTTCTCTGTGTGTCTGTGTCTCGTTTGGTTTTGTCGACCTCGTGGCCATGCCAATGTGAAATGCCTTCACTTGGCACTTTGTCTCAATCCTCCATCTCCTCCCTCCCTCCTCCTCCCCACACACACATATTCTCTTAGGTTTGCAAAATTTCATTTGCATACACATCGAATTATTTAGCACTCAAGACACATCCTATTTTATATTATTTGCTCTGTGTGTGTGGAGGGAGGGAGGGAGGGAGAGGGGGTGTCTTCACATATTCACTATAACTATAACTAGGAGGGGATGGAGGAGATTGTAACTAGGGTGGTGGAGGAGAACGGGTAGTGGTGATGTTCTATTCCATTCCATTCTCTCGTTCCCTCAACGTGAAAGTTGTCTATTTAAGCATTCTGCCGCATTCCCCTCATTAGCCATAACTATAGAAAACCTTGTCTCTCTCTCTCCTCTTCTCTCTCCTCGTCCCATGCTTTCTTAGACTCAACCATTATTTTCCCTTGTCCATCTTCTTCCCAGTCCCTCCAAGCTTGCTTTCTCCTTCGCTTTCGCTTTCGCCTGCCGCGAAGACAGGCACTTGGAGGAATTCTCATACAGTCCAAATATACAGAGACAAAAAAGGAGAGAAAGAGAACAGGCAGTCAGTCAGTGACATTTTGAAACACGCACCAATTCCCCTCTTTCTCTTGTCCACAAAAAATATTCTTCACGTGCTATCCCTTCAAGATTGTCTTTCTCCCAAAGACTCTCAACATCTCAAGCTTGCCAAAAAACATAGGCACACACATGTTCAGTTAAGAGAGAGAACCCTTGGAAAGACAGCGGGCAAGCCATGGGAAATGGGGAAGAAGAGGAGAGAAAGAGAGAGAACAGAGTAATGGTTTGTGTATATGCAAAATAGCATTTTTGAAGTTTTTTGAACGGCCGACTAGAGTAGAGCTGAGTTGTGATGTCATGTGTGTGTGTGCTTCTCCTTTTTCCACAGCTTGGGAAAAGCGGACTGAGTGAGGGAAGAGTAGACTCGACTAATGAAGAATTAGATACATTACATGGCCTGCTAATGGTGAATAGAATCTGTAATGTAATGTGTAACGAGAGTGTGGGGACGACGCACTACACTTCGCTATATACCCACACTCTCATAGAGAGGGGTAGTGTACAGTGTACGTGTGTGCGGTGTGTTATTTTAGGCTCATACCTTCAACGGATGCGATACTCTTGACTGATAATTAAAAGTCTTACTCATGCAACCAAAACCAATTTTGAGGGAGGGAGAGAGGGAGAGAGAAAGTTGCATGAACTCAGTCTGGGAGGGAGGACACGAGTCTTTCTCAATTCCATTTCCCATTTACAAGGACAAGAGCAAGAAGAGGAGGAGGAGGAGAAACAGGATTTTACCATACAGTTAACACATTGCCAGAGCCAAAGTCAATAGTGCAGAGAGATACGTATAGAATAAAAAAGGGATATTTTTTTCTCTTCCTCTCTTCCTCTTTCTCTTCCCTTGTAGCTCACATTCGACAGTGAAATGGCAGGAGGTGGCAATAGTAGTTGTAGGTGCTACACTCTACAGTTTGTCACAATTTTGCTTCCGCATTCCTACGAACACAAAGAAGAAGGATGATACTCGTATAAAAACAGGCAAAGGGGGGAAAGGGTGTTGTCTCACAGCTTTCCCTTGTTTTCCGTCTCTCTCTCTCTCCTGCCTCTATTGTCTCTGTTGCTAAATAACAAGGAGAAAGTGTATAGATGAGAGAGAAAGAGGAAGAGAACCGGGGAAGATGTCAAGAAAGTGCCATAAACGGGCTCCAATTTGGCTCCATGAAAATCCTAAAGGGTTCAATTCGCGGGAATAGCTAAAGGTAGATTTTTTTGCTCACAGTACAATGCCACCCACAGACATGGAGAAAGGGGGGAAGAGAGAGAGAGAGAGACTTGTCGCTTTTTTTACGAACCCACTTTTACACTATCCAACAACCAACCACCCTCCACCCCCATGTCTCTACCATGAAGCGTCAACCGTCAAGCTGAACAGCACTCTAAAACCTAATCCAGTTTTTTTGTCTCCTTCTTCATCGTCTCTGCGTACAACAGAATACAGTACACAGATACAGCGGTAGTATGTGTGTGTGTGTGGAAAGGAAGCTTATTTTATCGCTGTTTCTTCCCTCTCTCTAACTACATACGTACATGTACACATACACAAGTCAAGTTTGTGAGTACATAGGGTGAATCTCTGTACACACTCACTCTTCTCTATCACAAGCACAAAGCAATACAAGGTTCAGGGCAGCCTTTAAGCTAGTTGGGGTTGAAGGTAAAATTTGTCGGGTTCCGATAAACGGGAGAACATGGGCGGAGGGGTGTCTACAAACACACACATGGGGAGGATAATGAGGATAGTCTAGGTGGTATCTGACTCCTTTTCCCCTGTACGAGGAGTTGATATTGTTAAAAAAAAGTTTGTGTATTTTGTCATGTGTGTGTGGGGATGTAGGGAGGATGTATCGAGAAGGTTTCCTCTATTTAATATGGCTTTATAGCTACTAGAGTCAAATAGAGGGATGAAGTTAAAGTGTCTTTCATCTAGCCAGAGAGATAACATATGGAAACTCACTCACTTTCCCTCCCTCCCCCCTCCCTCCTCTTTCTCTTTTTTTGAGGTGAATGGGAATGGGAATAGAAGGAAGCGAAGAAAATGTGTGTGTGTGTGGACGGGTGTTGTAGATGGGTGTAGAGTATCCGTTCAATACAACTCCTTGTGCTTTATCCGCTACAGCCATACAACTACACACACACACACACTGCGACAAAGATAGGGCAAAAGGAGAAGGGTGAAGAGATAAATGGCACACATTCTATGAACTATGAGAGAGAGCCAGTGTGTGTGTAAACATAAAAGGAGGGCATTGTGGGTGAGAGGAGAGGGAAAAAAACTCGATTGCACTTTGTGGCTTTTATGCCAAACACCAAAACACCCGACTCTGGGAATCTGGAGACGAGAGGGAGAGAGAGAGTGACTTGACTTGAGATTAGAGCAATCCTTGATTTGACTACATGAGAATATGGGATTGAAAGAAAGTTTATTCACAGTCTCCTCTTTTCTTCTACAAATGTAATCTGAAGAAAAGAGGAGGAGGAGAAGAGAGGAGGTAAATATTATCCTATCAAATATTTTTCTTTTCCTTGTTCCTCGTCCCATTCAAAGAAAGGAGATGAGAGGAAAATTCTCACTCTCCCAGCATCTCTCAGACAAATCCCATAGTCTCATATTCTTTCCCATGAGGGAAAGCGAGGATATGAGGGAAAGCTACTTTCATGTTTTAAAAAAAATTCTCCTTTTCCTCAATAGTCCAATATCAGAGTGGCCAATCGCATCATTCTCCAGATTCTTTCCCTAAAAAATTGTGTAACAACAACAAGGGAAAAAGTCTAATCTTGATTCTCATCTAAATGACGCGTATTCCCCTCTCTCTCTTTTTACTACCCCTTTTTACATGAACTCTACACACACATCTCAGCTCAAATGGTACCCACACAGTGTGTGTGTGGGGTCTACTTTAATTTCATATTAACGTTGAATGACCAATCTTCTATGGTAACTTTCACCACATATTCAAAGAGAGGAGATGTAGTAGAGGAGTATATAACACATTAAATAATAAAAAGCTACAAGTTGAAAAGAGCAGACTTTCTCTCTCTCCCCTTTCTCCCTACTAACCACTCTCAATGAAAATATTTATGCTATTCCTTTTCAATTTGTATATGGCCCATTATAAAGCGGGAGGAGGAGGTGGTGAGGTGAGGGGGTAATAGCGGAAACATCAAACTCTCTCTTTCTCTCTTCACTCTCAAATGCCCGCCAGCTAAACCAGTCTCAAATGTTCTCTCCCTTTCCCTCTCCATAAACCCCACTGTATTATACTAGAAGAGAGAGTTGGAATGAGGAGGAGGAGGAGTAGACAAGGGGAGCATTTATTTTCGATGAACCATCTATTCATCACCTGACAAAACAGAGCAAACCAGTTTTTGGTAGTCCCAATCTCAGAAACTTTTTGAATGTACGTGGCACGGCACCCGCCACAAGCGGAAAAAATGTCTGAAGCCACCCCCTGTCTCTATTTTCTCTAAGTTCCTCCGTCTGTCTGTAGACAGAGAGAGGTAGTGACCGTCAAAGGGCACCCGTACATTTACTGTGCAGGAGAAAGTGGGCTGAAACATTGGAATTTTCATTTCATTGGGGACACACACACACGAATTGACATGTACAAACACACACACATGTACTCGTTAGTGAGTTTGATTCATTCCTTATGTTTTACCGTTTAAAATGAGACTTTTTTCTACCGCCCCTCCTCCTCCTCCTCCTCCATCACTCTGGAAATGTAGAGAAAGCGACGGTGTGTACGGACAAAATGGTCTAGCCCGTTTGTCCCGTTAATCGCCATTTAGTCCTGGTGAAAAGCGGGTAAAGGTTTCATTTAATCGTTTAGCAAGATCTTGTACATGACTTAATCTCAATTTTTCATCAGCATGACATCCTGCCTTCTCCCTCCCGTCCCAATCTTAATCGGCATTCCCTTTACCTTTCTCCCTCTCTCTCTCTGTATGTACCTTCCATGCGTGTGTGTGCCTTTTTTCTTCTACAAAATGATTAAACTCTCTAAACAATTAGTCATAAAACTCAATTTTGTACATATATACTTAAGTACAACATGTTCCAGGCTTCATTTCTCGGGCTTTAGAAAAAAATGGAAAAAAGCGGGAATTTAGAGAGGAGATAAAGAATTTTTCCCTTCTTTTTTTTGTTTTGTTGTATTTTATTTGCCCCGTAAAATCATCGAATCATCACAGTTATAGTCTATAAAATGACTAGAATGAATGACGAGGAAAGTAATAAAAATAAATAAAAATGATACACACACGCTCTCAACATTCTATTCCACACCCATGAATACGACGCGTAGAAATGGAATAGAAAAATGGATTGACTGTGAGTGTGTGTGGAGGGTGAAGGAGACTCTTAATGGAGACTCGACAACAAGGAGAGTGTGGTGTAGTATATTCTAGTAGTAGAGTAGACGAGGAGGGGGGCAATCAATGCACTGTGCTCCATTCCGCTCTGCCTCTCCTTTGTCTAAATAGGCAGTTTGAGAGTGAAAGTTTTTTTTCTTCTCTTGGAGGTATGTAGTGAGTTTTTGACGTGTGTAGACAGTCAAAGGTTTTTTTTGACGAGAATAAAATGAGTAGTTACAAGTTGTAAAAAAATAAAGCGGTGAGGCAATTGGGGGAAAAGAGAAAGGAAAATTTCATACGACTTGGAGGAACACTCGCCTTGTTGTTGTCGTTGCTGCTTGTTGCCCACTGATGATTTCTTCCCTTCATTTTTTCGTGATCATTTTTTTCCCAATTTTTTTGCGGTCGTGAAAACATGAGACGCATTGGAATATATTTTTTTACTCTTCTCGCATTCTCCAATCGGTTGTTGGTAGTGTAGTGTAGTAGTTGAGAGCGTGTCCAGGACATGATGTGCTGGACGAGTGGATGCATGGATAATATTGGAGATCGTTGACGTGACGGTGGACAAATGTCAAAAGTTTGGACGGAGAAAGTTGACTGTATTGGGTAACTACAGGGTTGTATTATTTTAAAATTGAACATTTTGACAAAAAAGTCTGGAGAGAGATACGACGTACTGAAACAGGGTGAACGTCTTTCCTTCTCTTTGAGTGTGTGTGTAGTCCCTTGAGGGTAGGAGAGGGAGAACTCTCGGCAGTGTAGAATATGAGGGGAGGATTGTGTGAGCATGTTTTTGTTTGCTCAGGGGAAAAGGCGGCAGAGTGTCTAGGAATGGAGCATGATAGATTTTGAGGAATTTTAACCATACCCTCTGTAATCGGCATGATATGGACATACGAAAAGAGAAAGAGAGAAAAAGAGAGAGAGAATTAGGGAGGGAGAGGGGAGAAAGTTTTTAAAGAGCCTCAAACAGTCCATATGATATTTAGTTTTTGGAGCCATACAAATTATTACAGAGGGGCGATAGAGAGAGAAAGAGTCTAGTCTATGGTATTGTGTGTAAGTGTGTATGTGTGTGTGGAAAAGAGTGGAAGGAGGTTGAGAATGGAATGGATTGGTGTAATGATTTCATAAAAGCAATGAGTTGTGAACAACACGTAAGATGAACATTTGTGTGAGCATGCAATTTATCCCACTGCCAAAGTGACTCGGGGTTCTCGGTGACTCCTGCTCTCTCTTTCTCTCTACACATCCACGCATATAAAAATGCAGACAAATAGTGCATACGTCTTTTTTCTCGCTGTTTGTACACACACAGCTTCACCTGACTAGCACAAGACTGCACAGAGTGAGAGAGAGAGCGGCAGAGAGAGAAAGGTAGTTTTCCGTACATAATGTGTGCGTATAAGTATATAACGATGTATTGGCTGGTAGACGGACGGGTCGGTCGTTTGGTCTGAAAATTTGGGGCTCCACCACCACTACTACCACCAGTGAGCCTCCAAAACGAGAAGAGAATGACTTAAGCAATAATAGGAAAGGAAAGACATGCAAACGACATTTTTCCCCATGTTTTTCTTCTTTCATTCCTTTCCCTCCCTCCCTCTCCCTCTCTCTCTCTCTCTCTCTCTTCCCTGACTCTTTTTCTCTCTCTCTATTTTCGGCTGTTTTGTTACTCTTGTAATCGATATTCAGACCCTGGACCGATCAATCAGATTTATTCACTACACATTGTTCCTGTATCCTCTCCCTACCTCCAAACATACACTAACTACTACACACAGTACACACACACACATTGTCGACCATCCATAAAACAGACCTTCCCTCCTCTTCTTTTCTCATGTGAGGGTGAGCAGCCCCCAGTTTCAACTAAAACAAACCCGAGACAGAGAGAGAGAGACGTTAGCTTCCCAACTTCTTGCCTGTAGCCATCCCTTTCTCCTTCTTCCTTGTATTTCCTGACTCTTTTTTTAAAGGAAAAAAATGTTGAGCTGGCAGATTGAAAGGAACACACACACACTGATCTATTATCAAGTGACTGGAGGAAACGAGACAAAATTCACGTACGTCTTTCCCTCTCTCTTTAAAACGTATCCATGAATAGGCATTCACTTTCCATTTCCTTGTTTCCTCTTGATTTTTTAAAACAAACTCCCCAGAAGACTCAAGACTATTTTTGAACATTATAAAACTTATACTTAATAGATACAGAGGGAATTGTGTGTGTCTTTGTTTGCTGCTCATGAAAGAAATAAGGGAGGGTATAGATTGAGGGGAAGAAATAGGGTGGGTGAATTAGGTTAATTAAGTTATGACAGAGAAGAAAAGAAAATAGGGAAGGTGGAGGGAAAGATTGGGAGGGAAATGATGACTCGTATGCTCATGATGATTTGGTTTCTCGGAAGTGATGGTGTCAGGAATGAGGTTTGGTTCGATGGTAAACCGAGAAGGAGGGAGGAGGTGTAAGTATACACTCATATGTACACAGGAGACACACACAAGAGTAAAGAGTGTGTAGGGTTGAGAATGCGGAAGATTGTGATGGTTTTCCAGTTGAGTGACGGAGGAGTGTAAAGAGTGGAGAGGAGGAGAAATAGGGGGTAGCGGAAGGAAGGAAGGAAAGAGGGTGGCAGATCGAAAGAGAAATAGGCAATCTGTGTTGGAGGGCTATTTCTTTTGGGTTGGGTGTATGTATGTATGTGTGATTTGCTTTACCTTGTCCTCACACATGAGATGACATCACATAGTTTCTCTGAATAGACTGCGACTGCACTCTCCCACTCTCCCCTATAATACAGAATACTGTGTAGACTGTGGAGTATAGAGGGTGGTTATTGAGAGGGAGAGAGAGGGTCATACAAGCACTGCTCATCCCCAGAGATTTGGTCATTCCTCTCTTTTCCTTGTCCTTCCCTGAAGAGACACTCTGTTTGTTTGTCAGTATGGAGAGGGAAGAGGGGAGAGTATAAGGGATATTCACCTTCTTGGACTTTTGGTTCAATCCCGGATTTTCCCTAGTCAACTTTCATTATGAACCAACCGGGTCGAAAAAACTCTTGAAAATCCGTCCGTTCTTAGTCTGTCTGTAGGAAAAAGAAGCTGGAGTTACATCTCACCCTCTTTTCTTTTCTCTCTGTACTGTAAAGCTGAGAGACAGAGCCATGGACAGATCAGACTAACGATCAGATCAGTACCCACACACGCACACTTTCACTCACACAAGGCCACCACACGAAGCTTTTCCAGTGTGTGTGTCTCCATAAAAGTAGTAACGGTGGTTACTCTTGGAAACTTAGGTTAGACGACGTGATTTTTCCTCCTCGTCACTCTCGCCCGGCATTTCCCGAGACTTATGCCAATTTGCTTTGTTCATCTCTCACTCTCTCCTCCTCCTCTCCCTGTAACCACATTCACATGAATTCTTCTTCACTTTCCCCCTTATCCCCCACACTGTCCTTATATGTGTACTGTGTATATACTCTCAGCTGACACTATCATCAAACTCAAACTATCTCAATAGTTATATTCCCCCTATTTCACTCTCTCTCATTGTCTGCCTGCTCCTGTGTTGGTTTGTGCTAAATGCACTCAGCAAAACTTTTTGCTAACCTAACTTTAGTTGAACATTATATACACAGACAGTCGTAGACCAGGAGTAACACTAATAGCAACAGCAGCTCGTCAGTGGGACAAAAGTGGACTCAAAAATCCTCATCATTATTGAACTCTTGACATGACCTCTTTCCTAGTGGTTCCTACTTGAGGTATCGATACTACATTTAATTGTCAGTCACAAAAGATAGAGGAGGAAAGGTTTTAAAATTCTATTACAAAGTTTATCCTTATTCTTCCACTCCTTTTCCTTCCCCTAGGTCGAGTTCAATGTGGAGTCTCAAAAATCCATGCCCCGCTAAGCAGACACAATGATAGGAACAGTCGAGGGGGTGGGATGTGTGTGTGTACGTAGAAAGTTGGAATATATTTTTTTTCGAGAGATGAAATAAAAGCGTATAGAAAAATAATAAAAACTGAAAGGGAAGAAAAAGTTGAGAATGAGGACCGATGGGAATATTCCACAAGTTAGCCATGTGGGGTGGAAAAAAGTGGAGGGGAGAGTGAAAGTCTTGGTTTTATATTTTTGTGAGGGAGTCTCAAAGAGAGAGAGAGTGTGGGTGTGTGTGTGTTTCTGTTCAGGGTCTGTCAATGATAATATTTCTTGGAATGACTTATCACCCTCAAATCACTAGGGTCACATCAATCTATATTTAAAAATTAGTCAGGATGATCTGATGTGAAGGCGGGCGGGGAAAGGTGGGGAAAATGTGGAACAAATCTACATTCATACATACACAGCAACCCTCTCTCCCTCTCATCTTCCCCCTCTTTCTCTCTCTGTAAAAGCTAAAGTGCCAAGTTTAACTTTGAGTGGACCAAGTTTTTTGAGGGGAAAATCTGGAGACAGACAATGCAATGGGGTTGGGATTTTGAGGGATGAGGATTCCTTTCTCTAAATTTTTATACTGTAATAGAAACCATAGTACTCATTCCATGGAACTAGTACTCTGACTCTGTCATATGTACACAAGACCTTAATATTCCTTTTTTGGGCCATGACACCAAAAGCCTGGGTCACCGGGGTGTATGTATGAGTATGTATGTGTGTGTGGGATTCCCCTAAAGAGAATCCCCCCGGAATCAAACAATGAAATTAGGATATATTCTATTTCCCTTCAGACTGACTACCCTCATCCATTTAGGTGCACCAGCCGTTCCCTGCCTTTTCCGTTTCCCCCTCTCTCTGCCATCCATGATTTTCTTCCCCAATGTCACAGTATAAGCTACACACACACTGTTGTGTGTGTGTTCCTCACCCAACCTTACTTTCCTTCTCCTTTGCTCTGTCTCCCTTTATTTTTCCTCCTCTTCCTTTTTGTGGCCACAAACAGAAGAAGAGAGAAAAAAATTCAGAAAATCTATATCAATCTGCATTGTCCGTCTAGGATCCCCTCCTTCTCCCTCCCTCTCTTACCCTTATCCCTCTCTCCCACTCTCTTCATACCACGTATGCGGAGTCTCTTGAAACGAGGAATATTCTCTCATTCCCCACAATCAATTCCACTGACAGTCTCTCTCCCTTTTTTTCAAAGCAAAAACCCCACAGAATTTGTTCCAGTGATCAGGAAAGCTTTCACAATAAATTTAATCTTTCCATCCCATCCCACCCCACACACACAGCCATCCCTTGTATACACATATTAAAGAGAGTAGTGGTATACTATCATCCCCTATAAAGAAATACAGTCTATGCAATTGAAAATTGAAAACCATCGTCTCTCTTTGACTTTATGGTACTCCATTGCATTATTACCTTGTCATCCAAAATTGTTTTCTGGAGAGAAACAGACAAGAAAAACAGACAAAAATCTAGGTTAATAGTGAATTGCCCCACGTCCGAACAAGTCAAATCACAGTTAAATTGTATCTTCCTGGATTACTCCCATACACTCGAGTATCTTTTACATAATGGCATCATAAATAATTTATTCAGAATATCCTCAACTTTCCCCTACTTTTAGCTGATACTCCTTTTTAAAAGTTGGGAATTAATTCATCACGTCAATTTGTACGCGTACTACCAGAGTTGATTCGCTAAATATAGATCGGAGAAGGGGAAAGACTGAGAAAGAGCAGATCTCTTCCATCCAGTAGATTAATGGCAATAGAAAAGTTACAAGAGAAAGGGAGAGGGTAGGAAATGACAAGTCATAGTCTATGAGTTAATGGGACGCTAGTGGCCATTTGGAAGTTGCAATCCAATGCATTACTATTGTGTGTATGAATACAGATGGAAAATGGGGAGAGAGATTGAGTACTACATGTGTGGACGTGTGTCAGCGTGTGTGTGTAGATAAATACATGAATGTGTGGAGCGGCTGAGAATAGAAAAATTGAGTTGCGTAAAAAGAATCTTGTGGTTGTGATCAGATCTAGGGAGGGAGAGGGAAGAGAAAATTTAGCCAAAAGCATTCGACTGTCTGTAGTTTTTGGGAAGTGTACGATATGTATTTTTATAATAAACATCAGTGCATGTGTGTGTGTGTGGAGGATGGAGATAAATAAAGAGTGGCAGACAAATGTGGCCCGTCTGTGTGTGACTTCATGGGGCTGTCTGCATGCTACATAGACTAATTACTCCTCATTACTCATTTGGGATAAATCAGAGTTTTGGATCAGGAACTGTACGTGCATTTAGGATTACAACATGTACTTTCACCCTCTCCTCCCCCGATTATTTTAAAGTGTGTAGGTGTGGAGACGGGAACGGTGACCATTCTGGGTTGACTGACACGACACAAGGACTGAGGGTGTTGATGCTATGTGAATGATACAAAAATCCACTGGGTATTTTAATCAGTTTGTCCCTACAAACAAGTGAGGGGGTGGGAGCGTGTTAAAATTTAATCGTCAACGCACAAATCTTTTCACACATTTTTTCTAGACTAAAAGAGCATCTGTCTCTCTTTCCGTCTCTGTGTCTGTCTCGGTGTGAAAAGTTTTTGAAACTTTTTAGTTGGCTAGAAGAGTTGAGGGGAAAGTCATGGAAATGGAGGAGAGATTGTTTCAAAATTTTATAACAAGTTGGTTTCATACCATTTGACTATACTTTCTTCCTCCTTACTGGAACACACACAGACACACACACACTGCATATAATGTGGAATTGTGTATTTTAATAGACAAAAGTATGTATTGGCCACGTATAATATATGAAAATAGAAACATGGATTGCTCTCTTCATACTTGACTGAGTTGAAAGTTAAGTTCAGTGCTCCAGTGTGAAGAGAGTAAGAGAGACTTAGGTAAATACATACAAATACAAATGCATCGTACAGATAGACATGTATAAATTTCACTTTCTCTCTCTTTCTCTACTGAGGATTGCAGAGAGAGAAAGAGCGATTGAGAGTGCGTGTGTGTCTTTTTGTGTGAAAGGCTACATAGTCCGACTATGTACACAAAAGCACCGATTTTTTGCCTCAGTTAACACACACACTCACTCTCCAAAGATAATTAAATTCCATTTAGAGAGAGAGAGAGACAGCAAAGCAAAAGACTCACATAAGAGTGTATATGTGTATTCACATCTTTCATTCACTCTCAAGTCACTTGAAATGCTGAGCAAGCATCAGATTTTACCCACGTGCTTCTTCTCTTCGAGAATAGAATTTCCTCCCACACATCATTCCCATTTCTATTACTGTCTTTCTCTTCCTTGTCTAAATATTCCTTCTTGTACATGCTTGTCGGAAAATGAAAGAGAAAATCATTGTCAATTTGTCAATTTTGAAATTTTCGAATTGTCCCAATGAATCAAAGTCTACCGCTTTGTCACATTTTCTCGACATTTAACTATTAAACTTTACACTTCATTTACGTGACATAACAATTGTACAATTTATTTTTTGAAAAGAAAATTCGACTAAAGAGTGGATGTTAACTGAATAAATCCTAAAGAAAAACCTCAGGCGTTTGAACTGAATATGGCTGTGTAATTCTATAAATTTTAATTAGCTCAAGCTTCTTATAATATTTCAAAGTCGTTAGGGGGAGTCATCCTCCGGAATTGTCATGTCATGCAATTCCAAACAGTTATTTGAGTATCTTCAAAATTCATCATCCAACAGAAAGAGAGAAATAATGTGTGTGTGTGTGTATACCTCAAATTTTCTGGGAGAAAGTTGAGAGCTCCACACCTGTTCTCTTCACTCATCTGCTCAGCATGTGGCCCCTCTCATCTAATTACTCAAAAGACGATGACTCTTTGACAAAATGAGGAGAGAAGAAAGGAAGAGAGACATTTAAATACTGTGTATGTATGTCTTTTGCGTCTTTGTCACTCCCTCCACCCTCCACCACCCTCACTCTCGACAAAAAACTTTTCATTAGTTTCTCTTTTGACTCGAATATCCGTCCATGTAAAATTTGTCATCATCAGTATTTTGTCCGGCTGTTACACGATATCTCCTCCCCCACCAATAGAGATGGAGAAAGGGAGGAGGAGAACTCCATGACAGTCCCACTTTCTCTCTCTCTCTCTCAGAGAATAGATCAAGAAAACTAAATCACCTTCTCCTCGTACAAAATACCTTCTCACAAGTTGGTCCATCTCAAATTTCCAGAGTTCGAGAAGATTCTAGTGAGGATGGATAGTTTTTCAATTAAATTATCCCTCACTCTTTGCATGAGTATGTTCTACACCCCCATCAGTCAACCCTCCTCATTTTTTCCGAGTGCCATGTAAACGGATGTAATTTGATCCTCCTGTCTTCTAAAGGTTCATCATTGGAGAGAAGGGAAAAACTAAGAAATTATTTATATGAACACAAAGTTAAACCTAATGACTGCGACTGTTGAGAGGGTGGAAAGTCTGAGTAATGTAACGTTAAGAAATGCTTGGAAGGCAAAGAGAGAGAGAGAGAGAGAGTTAATCTGAATATATGTGGAGGAGGAGGAGGTGAGATGGGGTGGGGTTTCTTAATGAATGTATTATATTAATGCGACATGGTTGGTTGGCACAGCATTATTAAGCACAAGACCACACACACATACTCTCTCTCTCTTAAACTCTATATGATATTATGTGGCCATGGATATGGCCCAGGAATTAGTTGATGGGGTGAGTTAATCCGTGTGTGTCTATACTGTAGTGTGAGTATACGTACGGAGTCCTTACGTGTGTGTTACTTGTGTGTGTGTCCAAATGGATGGAGAAACAAATCGGGTTTTAAGCCGGCGGCAAAGTAATTTTGCCAACGAGATAAACAAAGTTTTTCTCAAAAACCTTCCCTTCCATAACGCTGCAGACACAGACAGAGGAACGAGAAGTAAGGGAAGGAGAGACGCACCTCGCATAGAGACTGGAGTATTGTACCGTATGGCACGACTTGGTTGAGAGTACAGAGGTAAAAGCACACTGGCACTGGTACTGGGCTCTACATGACCATTGCAGAGGGGAAAGAGCGGGAGAAAGACTACCTACAGAGTCAATGAGGAGGGAGAGAGGCTGTGAATTTGTAGGGAGAAAATGAGTGTAAATTGCAGGGATATTAGAGGATTAGGAAGTTTGTAAATGAGCTCCACTAGCCTCCAATCCGCCTATAAAATAAACTTAACAAGCATTACGTGGGCCCAACTGCTCTATTCTCAATTTCTCTCTCAAAATGTCTTACACACACCAACCCCTCTCTCCCCCCCTCTCTCTCTTCTTGTATATCTTGAGCAAACACTCTCTTTGGCTACGTGTCTTTTCATCCTGTCCTCCTTTTAACTGTTGCCAATGTGTGAGGCGTGTGGGTGTGTGTGGAAGGTTGTCATTTTGATCGTTGTCTCCTCCCATGAAATCTCCCTCTCAGTTCTCAGAGACCCTACTGATCGAGTATCTATAATCTATAATAACTCGGAGCGGCCCTCCTCCTCCTTCTTTGTATCCCCACAAACAGAAAACACACACAAGGAAAAAGCTGATTTGAATCAAGTCATTTCATATTAATTCTCTCTCAAAGCGAGAGGGCGAGAGTGCTATGGGCTAAGAAATAACGAAGCACTAATATCGTCATGTCTTTAATATTGACTTTACTCCTCCTCCCTTTCTCCTCCCGGATTTACAAAGTGAGCGTCTTTTTGATATTTGTATTTTGTACATCTTTATCTATGGAGACTGTCGCACTCTTCAATTAATCAATATTGTACATGATGATCCACGATGGAGAGAGAAAAATTGCAAAACAAACAAAATTCACCCACTCTTCTTCCTTTTTAGTCTACACTTTCCATCACTTGACAAACACGAGAGTGAACTTTTCCTTCCCCGAGAAAAGTATCACAGTTTCAAGTTGGCCGGAAGTTATTTTTGTTAAACTCTACTCTCGCTCCCTTTTCTGTGTGTGTGTGTGTGCAGAATCCATTAAAATGAAGTTATACATGTAGTCGTGAAGATATTTGATAGAACAAATAGAATATCTTGAATAAAATTTACTTGAAAGAAGAGAGAGAGAAAGGAGGAGAGATTGTCATTTTTTGTGAAGAGCTGGCAAGTTGTTGAGACTCCTTACATCCATAGATATACGCATAGACATAGTATACACAATGAAAGGGAGTTTTTACATAGAAAACTCTTGTGTGTGTCTGTGTGGGTGAAGGAAATGATTAGAATAACATTAAGAGAATGGAGTTAGAGAGACAGAGGGAAAATGGAGGAGGGTGCGGGTGGAATCTGGATACACAAATAGAGTGATACACACACACACACGTGGGATGGGAGAAACAATGAGGAAACAATTTATTTTGTTTCCTTTTCCCTCCTCTTTATTTGATGAGAGTCAGACAAACAAAACACTGGGAGGGAGAAGGAGGGACACACACACATACTTTCTCTCTCTTCCTATCTCACCAGTATAGTCAGAAGGGGGAAGAGAAAAGTGTGTACATGGAGAGATGAGAGTTCCTTGAAGGAAGTTTTTGATAATTGTCTGTTGTGTCTGTACACACAGACACTCACACACACGCTCACTCTCTATTCTTCACCCTCCTTTCTGAATGGAGGCGGGTGGTGGCGGGTTTTGGGTGTGCAAACAGCGGTTATCCCGTCAAGAGATAAGGATGTGAGATAAGCAAGCAAATATTTACCATCCATCACGTTTACATTCCGCATGCCAAGAGTCAGACTTGATAGAAAAACCTTCTTTTTCAAGAGGAAAACTCAAGTTTCTTCCTCTTCTTCTCCTCCCTCCTCCTCCTCAATTCTTCACATTACCTACAGTTTGAGACAGTGGAGAGAGTCCAACTTAATTCATCCTTCAAAATCCAGTCCATTCATATGCTAACCTCAATCTTTTTTCTCCATTTTTGAGACGTTGTGGATGTGGCAGGAAATGTTCAATCATTCATCATAAATTCACACAGAAAAGTGAGAGGGAGGGAGGGAGATAAATGGAGGATTAGAAGAATTTCCCTTTAGGATATCCTCATACAAGGGCCTCATTTCCCTCTTTTTGGTCTTTGACTTGTGTTTGTGTGTGTCAGATTTTTCTCAAGAAAATCTTTAGGAAAATCTTAACTTTGATGACGAGAGAACAGAGAGGAGAGTTGATGATGATGATGAAATTAAAGGAGTGCGTCTCACTGAATGTAAGTAATGTACGGAGGAGGAGGAAGTAGGAAATTAGGCGAGTCTATAATGAAAATGTGTGGAGGTGAGGCTAAAGGTTAGTCAAAATGATGTACAGACAATGGACAGTACATATCTAATGGAGAAGAAATTAAAATTGTGGAATGAAGAAAGGAAATAAAGTGGACCAAAGAGTCAAAAGTTGAGGACTTTCCCTACGTGCCTGTGCTGTGTGCCTCTCTCTCTGTCAAACCAGTCCAGCATGAGAAGTTGAATGTAGAGTAGAGTAGAAAGAGGAGATAGAAGAGGAGGACATGAAAAGTACATGGAGTGGAATAAATTGGGTTAAATTGACGGGGTGACGTCGACACAGGAATATTCTAGTTAATTGAGACATAATTCAATTTAACTCTCACTCAATCAAATTAAAAGAGGGGGAGAAGAGAAAGGAGGAGGGAGAGGCTAGCCTAGGTGAAGAGTCAGTTATGTAGGTATATAGGTAAAAAAATACGAACCACACACACACACACACTTTATGCCTCTCCCTCTCTCTTTCTCTGATGAAACACAAATCGATGGACTATGTAACGGTATAATGGAGTACAGAGTCATCTTGTCATTTAATTAAGTTTACTCTTTCATTCTCTTTATCTCTCTCTCGACTCTTTTCCTGGTCGTGTCAAAAACCAGAGTGAGGGAGTGAATGGAGTCATTTAAATACTCCAGTCAAGACTGGCTGAACTAGATTTAAAAGAAACTATTTACTCATTTTGAATCTCAATTAAAATGTTCCGCTCTTGACAATAGTTTATTTTTCTCATCATTTGCTCTGTATCCACTTGTAAAGGATGAATCATTGCAAGTTGAAAATCACAACCAAATTTCAATGGGTTAGATTTTGTGTGGGTGGTCTCAAATCAGTTTTAAGGATTGACAATGATTTCTCCCTGTAATCTTTGTTGTAGTGTCTATGGCCATTGTGACAGAGTAGGAGTTAATTCAATATAAATACTTTCACACACACACACACACACACACACAAATGGAGCTGAGCAACATGACGAGGGATTGAGGAAAAAATGAAGGGAAAGGAAAAAGTTGAGTTCCCAATAGACTTTTTTTCATACTTAAATAAATCATAGGGGCTTGACACTTACTTTCTGTCTGCCAGTAAATGTCGTAAATGCCTTGACTGTACACCACCCAAAACACACACACAACGTACAAGAGTGTACACAGCACACACAACTACAAACTACAAACAAGAAATGGGGCTGGATGAACTTTTGTGGGGAACTAAAAATTCTCCACGAGGACCCACGGCACAAATAAACTTTCCAACTTTTTCCCATGCATCCACAAAACCATGAGAGGGAAATTCAGCGATTTATGTCTAAAACTGACATTTAAAAGCAAAGTTCCGTAATTCGTCCATTTTTACATGGAAAAGTCTGTGCAACTATTTCCTCATATTGTACATACATTACATGTGTATATTTATGACATTAAAGAGCAAGAAGAGGGGAAATGGGGGGTATGTGGGTGGGGATGAAAATTGCGCTTGTATTTCAATAGTTATGCCACAAACATTGGAATTAACAAACATGATGTATCAACGTCAAATCCTTTGTTTATGAATGTACTTTGAAGGAAAAAAATAGTGGGATTGTCTAAAAGAAAAACCTTGAGACAGGACCTGCATGACCCTTTAATTGACATCAAGAAAAATTGAGTACAGGAAGTTGAACATGTAATTTTTTGAGGGTAGAAAATAAAGAAATAAAACTTCCTCATTGATTCCACTTGTCCATTTTTTTTCCACCCCAATTTTTATGTTCATGTAACGCCACATTTTGATTTTTCATTCTTCCTCTGTCTCAACTTTCGACCTTTCCTCCCTTCCTCCTCCTCTTCCTCCCGTACACTGATTAAATGTCAATCAAAGTGATCAAGGAATGATTGTCGACACGCATACAGGATTTGGGAGAGTCTCAATTGTATTTGTTTAAAGAAACATGACTCTACTCCCGTACTGTTGCTTATTTGTAAAAATTGTTAAAAAGACAAGGAACTTGTGTGTGTGTGTGGTGTGTGACAAGGACAAGGTGGGCTTGTCAAGGAAGGGTAATGGGACATGGAAACCCTAAATTTTAATGTTCCCAATCCTCCCTCCCTCCTTCCCTTTTCTCATGTCCAGAATAATTGGAGCGAAATGGACAAATAGTTGGGTGGAACAATGTGCAGAGTTTAGTCAAGTAAAATATTGCTCTTACATTTCTTAATGTTGATCAGAGACGGAGAGGGAGAAAGTGGGAGAAAGTATGGTTGATGGGATTTATGATGAACGGCCGCATAAAATTATTACGAGTAAATAGTTGTTAACAGAAGGACAATATTTTTATGTTGTACACGAGTATTTTGGGATCATCATGACAAAAGTCACGTTCACTCTCTTGGAATACAATAAAATTATAATTTACTCAAGGATATTCCGGTTCCCCCAGGAGTCCATCCTGACTCTCTCTCTCTCTCTCCATTCAATTTCCTATATTATTAGTTATTATATATAGGCCACTCCTGTCATGACTTTCTCATTACATTTATGGAGAATGGGGACTCATTCGTAGCCCCTTAGCGTCCACAAGGATTCATAGTTTAATGTCTGTTGTTCAGTCATACATAAATAAACATGGTCTAATTGTGTTGAGATAATTATTCACCAAAAAGTTCTTCTCCAAAATCATTTTAATAGCACTCACCTCGTGTGTGTGTGGATAGTGTGGGTGATTGGAGCCTTGTGTGTGTGTTGGAGAGAGGGAGGGAGGGAGAGACAATATAATTTTTAGTTCTTTTTCAGTACAGAGGCGATGGTGTTTGATGGTGGTGGTGGTGGTGGTGGTGGGTGAGGACAGGATAAGATGGGAGAAAGTGTGAGACGCCGGGTTGATTTCATGACGAAGCGTGTGTGTGTGTGGGGCTGAATGTTGATTGCATGTCTTTTCGGAATAACTCACTTTTGTGACAAGCTTTGCTGCACCGTCTCCTCTTTTTGGAAATTTTCTGTTGTACATACATGCTGTATGTTAGTCAATTGTATGCATATGTATAACAGAGAGAGAGAGAGTGAGAGAAAGAGGGGTATGGGAGGAGGAGGAGTGGCCCCGAATCCAATGCCATGCCTTGTGTAAACATATTTATTTCACCCTGCCTCAAAAGATTCCATTAATTTTACATATTATACAACTCCTTCCCCATCAAATCCTTTCTTTTCCCTCCTTTCTACTCAACCATATGAGGTAATGTATTATTATTTTATTATTACCTCCCCTCTTCCTTTCTCTCTCCCCCCTCTCTCTTTACTCCATTGTTACTCTCTTTAGTCAAAACTAAAATATTTACATAGAACAAGCGCTAAATGCTCCAAATTTTCCTTATGTATTATAGCATGAAATGGCATACTAAACTGACGTTGCTACTAAAAATTTGCACTACACCGAAACATGGCATTCCTTTCTTTGTACACTACATTGACCCCTTTATCTTTCCCTCCCTGCTTGACCTCCGGGTGTCATTCCTGTATATTTACAATCATTATGTATACCAATATGACTGAGTAAATGTCTTTGACTTCATTTATCCCCTCACTTTACACAAGTTTAAATGAGACAGACGTCAATTTACTCCTCCAAAAAAAATTAGAATGAATAATTCAACGCATTTTTCACAATCTCGTTGTATTTTTTGAACTGCCAACACCAGAATCACTGCCACCTCCAAGAGAAAGAGAAGGTAAAAATAAAAAATGAGGAAATGAAAGGATCCTTGGTTGTCGGGAGGAGGAAAAGGATAAAGTTGTAATGTGCCAAAAGTATTGATGTTTGACTGTTGAAGACAAAAGAGAGGGTAATATCTCAACTATAGGATGATACAGTGTGTGTGTGGAGAGAGGGATAAACTGGAGAGAGAGAAAGAGGGTAAGGAAAAGGAAGTCAGGGTGACTTCCTCCCTCCTCCTCCATCTGGTTCCTTGCATGAAGGATGAGGAATAGAGAATATGTATTGAATGTGATCCGTGCGTCGCGTATCGCCCTCATGGTTTTGATATTCGCAATGGAGATATTCAATTTGAAAGTGCATTCGATTTCCAATTTGTGTGTGTTTGGTGGAACGGTTGAAAGGATGTAGTAGAGGGATGACTATGCATAAGGAAATCTCCTTCTTTTCTATAGTACTGGATATTTTCTAGGCTTGTAGTAGCTTGTCAAAAAGAAGAAGAAGAAATTCAGTGGGTAAAAAAACGAAGGGAAAAAATAGGTGATATTGATTGTGAAGGGAGGAAGGAAAGAAGAAGAGAGTTGGTGAGTTGTAATAGGAAAGCAATAGAAGAATCCGAATCAGTATACGTATACGTATATAAACAAATTTCTTGTCGACTTCTTCTCTCTTTTTTTCTCCAAATATCATTCATGCATGTTCCCTGCTTGTCTTCTATTTTGAGTCCTCCTCCTGGCATGCCAAGGCATGAGAATATTTGGGAAGAAACGTTAAGTTAAAGGCGGAAGGAGGGAGAAAAGGAGGAAGGTAGTAGAACAACATTTATTTCTCTTTATTTCCTCCAGGCAAAGCAAACTTGTCTCTATTTCTTTTATATTACAATTTAAATGCTATGGGCTTCTTTGTTGAATTTCCTTCTCCTCCTTCTCTTCGTCTACAATGAAGGAGAGGAGGGCCGTCTGTGGTTTTGGAGGAACCAGTGCCAGATATATTTTTCCTGGAAATTTTGAGGGGAAAGTACAAGAGAGAAAAATCTGTGACAAATTCCTAGGAATAAAAGGGTGGGAGAAGGAGGGGAGTAAACAAAAGTATTGCTAAATGATAGGTTTGACTTTCTTTGGGCTACCCTTGTCAAGTAATTCCCCTATTGCCCATTGACTCTCCATCTCCGTATTTGTGTACTCGTGTGTGTGTGTGTGTAGATAGAAGGGGGGAATAATATATGCAATTTAAAAACATCTGACGACATTCGCTTAAATTTCTCTCCGTCCATTCCATTTGTGTACCATTTATAAAAGTGTGAGTAGAGTGGGAGAGGAAGGAGGAGAAGAGGGAGTTAATTATTGGTTCAATGGAAATATGTATACATAGCTAATGATTGTGAATGGAGAGGAGGAGGTGGAGGAGGGGAGAATGGGAGTTGGTCATAGGACAATAGAAAAGGGTGAAATTACAAGTAAAAGTAAAAAAGGAGAAGATTAGAGGTTAAGATAAGGAACGAATCCAGCATGACCAAGACTCATAAAGACGAGCCATTCTTCCTGTGCAAACTGACGCTTTTTACCGATTTCCCATTTTAACTCTCCCGACTTTATCTCACGTTCCTCCTCACACACACAAAAATCCACACACACACACATACACACACGGGTGGGAGGGGAGGAGACCTTCGGCTTTAGAGCTCACAGCTTACAGTAAAAAAGAGGGTTGGGACACACTCACACACTCCTCACCGTGAAAAAAAACAAGCACAAGCTCAGTCCAACTGAACCAGCCTTTATGATCCTATAAACTTGTTAACTTTCTTTTTGCACATTGACTCCCCGACACAAGTCATTATACCTTTCATCATTTATTCTCGGGGAAATCACGGGGAGTGTGTGTGTGCTTACAACACCCCTCTCAATAGTCCCCTCCTTTACACCCAAGAGAGAGTGTGTGTGTGTGGAATCTCTTCCACAGAGACATGTGTGTGCTATTTACATTTAGTACAGTATGGTCTGATCAAAAAGTTGGATAATTTTTTTAAACTATTACTGAGATGACAAAAGTTTGAGGTGGAAGAATAACGATGATTGACAAACTGTTTCCACGGATAAGGAACCGAAAAAAGACTCACAGACGCAGGGAAAGGATACCGTGAAAGGGATTACATGTACATACGTGCAATTTGTAGGATTCCCAGGGTATCCAAAAATTGTGTGTGTGTGTGTGTTGTGTTCACAATGTGAACTACACACTGCATTGTTTTGGTAGATTTCTTTTCGCCAAAGAAAAGAATGACAATTGTAGTCAAAAACTGAGACTGATTCCGGAAGCATTTAGACGTGACTGAGACGAGATTTGTACAGATAAAATTTGTTTTTCTTCTCGAATGTTTCTTCTATTCTCTTGACTGACTGACTCACTTTTGTCGTCTTCCTTGGCGGCCTGAAGCCTTCAAAATGTCAGGATTCCACGGTTTACTCTCCAATCTTTTGTGAAAGAGGGGAATAGAACGGGGGTAGTTGAAGGTTTTTTATTAATAGGAAATTGATTATAAGATGACGAAAAGTAGAGTAAAATGTTGTCGTCAGCACATTTGTCATATACTGGGCTTTTCTCCATACATCCACACACACTATGGCTTTTGTAGGGAGAAAAGGAAATGTAAAAATTGTAAAAAGAAGGAAACAAGACTACTGTGTGTGTGGACTTAAAGTAGATGTACAAGAGTATATAAAAAAGGAGAGAGGAGGAATTTGAGGAAGAATCCAGAAATTTATGAGGAGGGAGTCCGTGACTTTCTTTGTCTTGATTTCATGTCATGCTTCAATTTCCCAGATTAATTCTCTCTCTCTCTCTGTATTGTACGGTGCACACTGTAAAATGGCCTGGCGTAGACTGCATGACATCCTAAACATTCTTGCATACTTACCTGAATATTTTCCCACCCCAACCCCCTCCCTCCCAGTCTACTACTCTCTTGCTCTCTTTTCTAGTCTCTCGGAAAATGATGACTTACTCTCATGACATGCCGTCGCTTTTCCACACACACACACACACGAGCATTATGGTTTTCCCAGAAACCATTTTACATAGTTCTCTCTTAACGCTACTAAAGCCCGACAGACACTAAAGAGTCTCAGCTTAAGCTGAGCTTTTTCATGGGCAACAAACACGCATCCATCCGGACTGCATCCATCCCCCTCTCATACCCTTATCCCCACCACTAACCCGCTATCCCTCCCTCTTCCTCCCCCTCTCTCCATTCAATACACAACAACCACTGTTCTACCATTTAAATCTATGCTATCATCCTCTCCCTCTCTCTCGTGGCTTACGAATTCAAATAAAACTATTCTTCCAACAGCCATTCTCCTGTTTAAAATGTAAAATAGACAATCATATTTAAATCCCGTTCGACTATGTCAAGTCTGTGAGTTTACATTTTGTAAGGAGGACTATTACACTTTTAATACTTAATTGTAGTTGCTGTTTAAAAATTTCATACTCCAAATGTAAAGGTTTACAAGATCAAGTGAAGATTAAAATGATTAAAGGTTTTTGTTTTTTGAAATAAAAATTACATCGGGATTTTTTGACTCTTTTCTTAAAATAGTTTTTTACAAATGAATTTACAAAAATGACACACACGCGCTTTGATTTAAATTGTTGGGCTAAAATGGAATGAAAATCTATGAGAATGGAGTGCGTTGTGAAGTGTGTAGGTAGATTTTTTAGAAACCGCCGGATGTTACGTTACCTAATGGAGACGTGTTAATTGGTGGAGTGAGTGAAAAGTGAGAGACTTGAAAGCACTCTGGTTGATTAGTGGATTTGGTTAAAGTTTGAGAGAAAGAGATTTCACGCACACAGAATAATTTACACTGTTCCATTCATCCCGACTTTTTGTCATCATCAGGGCGAGAGGAAGAGAGGAGGAGGGGAAGTGCGTGTCCTTGCAATTCTCTGCATTTCCCAACCTTTTCCCCTTAATTCTCTCCCTCCCTCTTGACTCAAAGGTGGAGGTTTTTGTCTCAACCTCAACTTAGGAGAAGCTCAGAGTTGAATTGAGATGTGAGGGAGGAGAAAGAGAAAGGAGGTTGACTTTTTCTGTCTCTCAACTCAGCCATGCACTGTCACACACACATACACAGACAGACACCCAGACAAACGTCTCATCCCTCTCACAGTCACACTTGTGTGTGTGTTGTACAGTGCCAGAGAGAGGGAGAGAGAGGAGCTATGAAGAGAAAAGAACGTCTTCACTGAAGATGACATTTATAATCTAATTTTCTGGTTCGCCACACGAGTATGACACTAATTATTTTCCTCACCCGTCTTTTCAATTCCCAGATATACCTTTCGGATTCCACAGTTACTTTCTCTCCCTACCTCCTCCTCACTCTCCATCCTTCTCTTTCTCTCTCTGGGTGAAAGTGGGGTGTAGACCGAGTACAAGCTACAATTTCATAAATTACTTTGTAATCAATCTTATACAAAGGTAGAGAGAAAGAGGAAAAATAATGTCAAAATTTTCTGACTCTTGACAAATTTTCTTTTTTTTGCAAATCCTTGATATGTCACACCAATAGCATCATCTTTAATGTTTCAACTTTGGCCCTCCCAATCCTGTGCTACTTACTTTCTCTCTCTTCCCTGTAATTGTAGGTGAAAGTAGTAGAGAAAATAAAAAAATGCGTAAACAAAGTAGTAATAATTCTATAAAAAAAACTCTTTTCTTTTCTGTATCCACTCATTTTTTACTGACCCACTATATAATATGATATCCATTACCATGTGTAGCTCTACACACACACAGACTCACATGCACTTGGAACACATGTAAAAATGTGTGTAGAGTGCATGAAGGAAATAGAATGAGAGTGAATCACGAAGGAGATTTCCTAGACTGCTATAAATATACGCGTGTAAGAGAGAGTGTGTGTTGTACATATTTTTGTAATATTATTTTCAACAGGGGTTTTCTTCAGACGGACACACACACGTAGTGGGGTGTGTGTGTGAGAAAGAGAAAGTAGTATACGAGTGTAGGGTGGTAGTTTCTATTGATTAGCCAATTTGTGACCTGTCTGTCAGATCAAATTCCAGATATGAAGTTATTAGTCAAGCTAAGTTTAGGTGAGGTGGGGCACTTGGTAATCAGACAATGACTTATAATGCACTCCATCCCGGAACAATATACAAGGAAACTTTCTCCCCCGACTTTCCCTTTTTTTCTTTCCATGCACACAAACACAATACACAGTCGAACTGTGTATTGTATATCATAATGTAGTGTTATACACACTGTGTGTGAACTGATGTCTATTTGTCAAAATTTAATGCTGATTGTGTCCTGTCCATTTTTTTCAACCTTTCAGAAATGCCGAGATTCGTCGGTCCCGTTGCCAATGTCACAGTGCCCCTAGGACGAGAGGCCGTCATCACCTGCTCAGTTGAAAATCTCAACTCTTACAAGGTCTTTCTCTCTCTTGTCCGAATTTGTATAAATCTTTTTATAAATCAATGTTCTTTTCAAAATGTACACTACTTTCATTGTTAGAAATCTAGGGTTTTTCCATATTAAATTTATCCAACTCACAAAAGGGATACACAAGACAGGTAGATCTAAAAATGGAAAACAGTTTTTAAATAGTCAGATTTGTCAGACACTGATTGTTTTTATTTAGAATGGAAACTCGACAAATGATTGAGTGACACACGTGTACAGTACAGACAGGAGGGGACATCATAGGAGGAAAGTGGAGGGAGAAAAGAGCTCAAGCATCTGTTCTCTCTATTTTTGGGGGATGGAGAGGGAGTAAATCGGATTATGTGAATAGGACGATTATGAAGAAGCATCAGCTCAGAGTAAAGTAGTTCAATTGACGGATAGAAAACATGGAAAAGACCACTCTTGTCTCTTTTAACTAGAGGAATTTTGTACTTTATCCACCCACACCCACAGCATACACACACGTACATGGGGGATCGGTTCATTGAAATTGAGTGAGCATTTGTTATCCTTCAGACCAGGATTTCATTTGTCTTTTCATGATCTGCTGGGACAACAGTCTCTGTATAAAATCCGTATCATATTGTTGCTGTGAACATCACACACGCCCACACACGTCGGATAAGCTCTAATCTCATCTCTGTTCAAATTGTCACCCCTTGTTAAAATTTTCACATTCGAAATCAAGGCTTGAGAGTAGGTTTGAGGGAAAACCTACAGATCGACAGGTTGAAATTGTTCCTTCATCCCAACATTAGCCAGTGAAATGAATGAAAATCCTCGGAAATTTCTTTTGAAAAATACATATTTTGCAAATCTCTACCAACCTCATACACAATTCATGTGTGTGCATGTTTGGACATTTACATGATTCCTTTCTCCCCCTTCAGAAGGGGGATGAAAGGATAGGACGTAATTATTAGTGATAATTAGTTGAAACACAAATACACTTGTAAAAAATGGATGATAGTCGCGTCGTTGTAGTAATTTACATGCGGGGGAGGAGAAAGAGTAGGAGAGAGTGAGTGTAGTCGTTACGGTGGGTAGGAATGAAACACTCTACTCGTTTGAGAGGCAGATAAAAGTTGGAAATTAAGGTGACTATGATGGTGGGTGTACATGTATGTACATATAAAGTGTGTGTGTGGAGGAGGGGGAAGATGATCAAGATGTATCAAGTAAATTAGACATTGTATAAAAGTGGGAAAGTTTTTGGTTCGTTTTCAATGTTGAACAAGGGAGAGGGAAAGGAGGAACTGGAGTGTTGAGAGAGAGTGTTGGTGTGGTGGTGGTATATTGTGTTAATAGTATTTAAATTATTCAGAGATTCACAGGAGAAATGATTTATGGATGGAGTTGCTCCGTAATTGGCTTCCTTAGAGACGTAAAGAGAAATGGAGTACATCAATGGTTACTTTCTTGGTCGTGGAAATCAAGGAAAAAAGGAGAAAGGGAGATGAAGAAGAACGGGGGAAACGTTTATTATAAAACTGTATTAGCTGTGTACTATACACATGATGCATATCCAATTGTGTGTGTATATATAGTGTAGTAAAGGAATGGAGAAGAGTGATTTTCCTAAAGTCATAATTCTTTGCACTTTCAAGGGAAGATAGAGCCGCATGTAAATTTTTTGATTCCTCTGAGACTCAGCAGAATATATCAAAAAGATTAGAATAAAATTGAGAGAGTGAGAGTGAGAGGATGTATCTCTCCTGAGAGTGAGGGGAAAAAATTTGGACTGGGGGAAAGGAAGAAAACTGAAAAAGAGGAGGAGGAAGAAAGCAGGGAAAAGTTTTGGAAAATTAGGATATTTCATCATATTTGCTCATTATACACCACATTCATTTTCAATGGACGGATTTTGTGAGTTTTGTGTGCTTTATTGTCAACAAATGTATGTGAGTTGCAACTGTACTTTAATGCAATTTTTGTTGTTTTTTTATTGTTGTTCAACTTGAACAGTTGAAGGGATTTAAAGAGAGCAAATCTTGAAGAGTGATTTGTTGTTGTTTCTATTCTAGGTCGCCTTTGTACGTGTTGACACACAGACAATCCTGACAATTCACACACATGTCATCACAAGAAGTCACAGGATAGGTTTGTCCCATGCTGACCCTTTAACTTGGAATCTCCACATTCGAAATGTCAAGGAACTTGACAGGGGTGAGTTCAACCTTACAATCTCTTTTGAGACCAATAAATGAATTGATGTGCATTTGTCTAATCTGGATTAATTTATTGGCTATTATTGCAGGCTTCTATATGTGCCAGATTAATACAGGTCAGTTTGAGGTCTAGTACTTTGTATGTCCTAATGCTACAATACCTGCTTTCATTCATTTAATATATAATAAATTCAATATTCACAGATCCTATGATGAGTCAGGTATTCACAATTGCTTCATTATTTTAAAAATATTGACATTGGGATTTTTTAAAACATTTTCATTGTATTATTTCAGGTTGGTTTCCTCCAAGTTGTAGGTAAGCAAGAGAACAGTTTTATTTATTTGAAAATTACGGATAAAAAAAGTACTTTTACTACAATGGAGTTTCATTTTGTGAAAATTTCAGTTCCCCCCGATATTTTAGACCACCCTACAAGTACGGACATGGTTGTGAGAGAAAATACTAATGTGACACTTCAGTGTGCTGCAACAGGATTTCCTAAACCCTCGATCGTTTGTAAGAACTCCCATTTCAAAATAAATCTCTGAAAATATCAAAATGATGTACTAAATATTAAATAATGCGATCTTTTGTACAGGGAGACGAGAGGACAAGCAAAAGATAGCACACGGTGAACAATCTGGTGAGTAAACTTTCTCCTATACATAATCTCTCCACAGCTTTCTCCAATCGAAATTTCACAGCTAACTATCTTTTAATTGTAGTTGACACTGTGGAAGGAGCAGTTTTCAGTATAAGTAAAGTCAATCGTCTGCACATGGGTAAGAGAAAGATCAAATTGTTAAAAATAAGTTAAAATAATCAAGAATTAGTTTCATATGAATTAATACAGTCAGGGGACAAGGCTTTAATGTAGGTTCCTGGGACCTCCATGAGAGTCTTAGGGTGGAGCTTATGGGACCTTCGTTAAGGTCCCAGGGAAAACTTCGTTTGGTCATGAACACATTTTCTTATGTCTGATTGATATCTAAATGATTGAAAATTCGTTTATAGGCAGTCCGGGTTAAAGTTTACTGAGTCATATGTTTTTT
>WJFB01000770.1:0-47807 GCA_009870185.1 Pygmarrhopalites habei | reverse complement strand
TTTTTTTTTTTATTAAAAAAACACTTTATTTTGAATGATAAAGTGGACATACTCGAAATGCTTCTTTAAAATAGTCAGAGCAGGCAGACAGAAGGATTTTATGAGTCTTAATTCTCTGTCCGTCACAACTAAGAGTGACGTCTGTGAATTCATCATTTGCTTGGAGAGTTGCAAATGAGTTGACGACAGTCTGAGCGTAATTCTTCCACTTGAGGGAAAATCTTTGAGCCATGGTCCTCCGGTGTCTACTAGGTCAAAGTTGACACTCAACAGCGATTGACAATTAGGGAAAAATTGTCGAAAAAAGAATTTTTTTGGAAAAAATTCAGACGATTTTTAATCGCAAACAAAAAACAATGATGCTGACTCTTGGCCCTCTCTAAAATCTAAGATAAAGCAGTACACTCTCCCGAGTTTGAAATTTTTTGACCTCTTTTTAACGGCCTCAAAAAAAACCGATGGTAAGCAGTGCAGGTTTGGCTCTTATGGCAAAATCTGTATCACTTTCCCCGAATCTTAGATTAGATTAGATTAGATTTGGAATTTTGATTAAGAAAAGGTTTCCATTTCTGGTCCATTATCTGAATCATGTTTGCACTGAAGTACTCCCCACTGAAGGGCACACTTCCTTGGAGAAAGTGGAGAAAGCAACTAAGGGAAGGTAACAGCCTTTGACTTTGCATATTGTTTTACCTTACTTTTTTAAAGAAAAAAGTCAAAGAATCATCAAATTCTTTATCATTTTATACTGGAGATAAATTGTCCAACTTCATAATCCATTTAATTTCAACATTGTTGGTAAAGTTACTACTTTAAAATCATGTTTTAAATTGAAAAATCAACACTGATCTTTTCAAAAGAAAACTTTACAGGGATACAAAAATTCATACCACTTTCAATTACAATTCATTAGTCTTCATAATATTTGTGAATATTTTTTAAACATTTGTGTAAATAATCTGAATGATAGATGACTGGTTACACTTTTATGATGTCCAACGTGGGTTCCCCTACTTTGATCCTTCATAAAAATGGCTAGTGGTAAAAGAGGAAGAATCATCCTTCGACATCCATTGGAATTTGACTTTTGGTTGTATGAAGACAAATATCCTCCTCCTCCTCCCCAGTCAAACACAGGATCAGGACAAAATCCTCGTAACTCGTGTCCGTCCACTGGTAACTTAAAATATAAGTAAAGTATGTTTGTTATTTCAAAATCCATTCACATTTGCATTCAGATCAACATCGTCTTTGTGTTTCTGTCAATTGTCCAGGACGAATCCATTCTCACACCCACTCATCCAGATCCCATCACTCCGAGTCTCCCCCTGTTCAAACAAATTACCAGTCATCCGAAAAATCTTCTCCTAATCAACATCATCCAAGTCCAAACCCAATTCACACAAGTACCCCAATCAGTAGTCCACTCAACAATACAATCCGATTCAACATTTCACCCGACTCCAGAATTTCGGATGGACTTCAAAACCCTCCACCTTCAACCCTTCTTCGTCAGTCCCTTCCTCCTGTTGTTTACAATTGTAACCAAAACATCCCGAATCCTCCACAACAACAACAACAGGTCATCACATCTTCTTCGCCACAAGGAGGAGGTCAGTCCAGGATAACACCCACAGAACCTCCCGATGGAGGAGGAGGAGGAACCGACCAAATTCCTTCAATAATTCCTAATGCAAATGGAACTGCGAATGTGTCTTCCATCAAAACTCTCAACATGACAAGTGGGAGTGGAGGGAGTATTAATCAGTCATCCGTATCCTCATCTGAAACAACAACAACATCCTCCTCTTCAGGGAGTGGAATCACATTCAAAATCCGGACGAAATGTCCAGAGGAGGAAGTTGTGGACAGAATAGAAGAATGTCTTAATTGTCTTGTCAACCTCCTTCGAAGAAGGGGTGTCCCCTTCTCAACTTTTTCAACGACTGCCTCATCCTCCAGGGCACCCAATAATGAAACGAATAATATTTCTAGTAATTCTTGTAGTGGAACTCCAGGAGGGAAGGGGAATTTTTTGATTTGACCTTTTTCCAGTGAACCATTTCCTGTACCATTTTTACGAGTAAACATTTTTTTTGTCAGAGACTGGAGTAAGAACAAGATTTTTGTATTTATTCTAAAAGAAAATTAAGACAAGTAACATTTAATCTGGTATTTTTCATAAGGTACTGTAAAGCGGGGTGTGCGGGGGTGGGGTACGGACAAAATCTGTGTACATTTATTAATCTAGTAAGTTTTTTTCAAAAACTATAATTATTTTTATCAAGTCTTGTGTGTGTGTGTGTGGATCATTGTTCTACTGAAGAGGAAGTTGGTTTCTGCTCCAGGAGTGCCAGGATTTTCAAAGAGTTTTCACTAAAATTTTTCAAAGCAGAGCCAAAGTTGTCCATTTGTTTTTGAAGACGTTCAATTCTCTGGTCCAGTTTTCGATAGTAGAATTCGTTGGGAGGATGGAGAGTATTTCTTGTGGGATTGTCAGCGTATGCTTTGATGACATGTTTTGTGGTGTACTTGGAAGCTGCAAGCCTCAGAGCTGCTTGCTTCAATTCTTTGGGTAACCTTTTGTCCCGAGGGTCATTCGGACGAAAGTAGAAGGACCAACTGGAGAAAAGAGGAGAAAACTAGATTAAATATGAGGCTAATTTATATATATATTAAAAAAGAAATGACGATATTCACTCACTTGTAAGAGGAAGGGACCAGAAGAGCATTTTTCTGCGATTTAAAAAAAATACCATATTTTTTATATTACAACCTCAATACAGTTAAAACATTTAATGGGGGAGAGGGTAAAATTTCTGACCTGCAGAAATTTCCCTATTGACCTTGGAAGACAGGCTTGGAGTCGTTTGGAGAAGATGAAGGATTCCAGTCGGCAAATGAGTGCAGTTTGTCTGGGAATTGGAATTAATGGAGTGATTAGGAATTAGTAAAAATATTTTCAATTATTTTTTTTTAAACATAGAGAAGAAAAAGTAATTTGAAAGAAAAGAAATCCCGTGAAAATTCTCAATTGTCTTATCTCCTAGAAAAGAAATGAGGATGACATTTACCTTGAAAGACGGTTTAATTTAGCCCCTTTTTGAAGACCCTGTGGAAAGAGGAGCGTTAAAAATGATTGTGTAATCTGCAATTCTTTGGTGTTGTGTGAAAAGGTTATGAGGACACAGGAAAATAAGGTTAAGAAGAAGAAAGTTGCATTTTTGCATCTTTGACAGTGAGGAAGAGTATGCGGAAACAAACTTACTTGAATATCGTTTACAGCCAACCCCACCAAAAGATTCTGAAAGTGAGCCGTGACAATCAAATTAGTCCCATGTGTGTGTGTGTCCCCTCTTAACGCTTACATGTTTACATCATTCAATTAGAGACAAAAAAATGTGTTGTATTTACGCACCATCAAAACAATTGTGACGATGATGACGAAAGCAGAATGGAGAATGTGAGCTGTGATGGGGAAGTCTATTGGTCCCTTATCCTCTTCGTAAAATTGGTCCTCTGAAATATTTTATTGTATTATTTTCCCACAGTCTCATAATTCAACATATTAATTTTGAAATTAGCACTGAAAAATGTTTACCGTAGTCCACCTCCCCCACCTGAACGCATTTATACAAAGAAAAAGAAAAAATTAATTAACCGTCCTTCATGAGTAATAATGATTTACAAAGTTTACCATCATTGTGAGGACTTTTATGAGAGCCAGTGGTGGAGAAGAGTACGCAGGATTCTTTTAAAAAATTGAAATATTAAAAAACCATTTATTTATTAGTGTCAATTTTTTTAAAAAAACATTCATAATTTTGGAGGGGTCACATACACCGGGGAAAATGACACAGAAGGCCAGGGCAAATGCAATGAGGAGACAGGCGTAGGCTAGGATAAACAATCCAAAATTTGCAGCCACCTGTCAATATCAAATCCAAGTTAAGTACATTAGTTAACTTATTAGAGGAATTGTACTTATGTTCTGGTTTACTTTCCACAATTTAATGAAAACTACAAGTTGTCTTGTCTTTTACGTACTTTTCCCAACATCTGAACGTACATCCCTAAAGATGGTTGCCTGCCAACTGCCACATAATTAAAATGTGAATTTAATTTCAGTCAATTATAAATTATGATTCATAATTTATTCTGTCTTGTGGTTTACCTTGTAGCAGCCTGGTTGTGAGAGCATCAAAGATTAAAAAAACATTAAAATGTATTATTAGTATTTAATCACTGGTCGACATTCATCGTCCAAAGAAAAACCGAATTTCGGGTTTTTTCATATTACGAATATGCAATAAAAATGATGACACTCACATGAGACTGTAGGCTAAGAATATCCCAAACTACAACCCCCCAAAAAAATAATGAAAACAAAACAAATGGAATATGAATGAACTTTTATATAAAAAAAAGGTTACACAGCTGACACACGCATCCCTTCCTTCTCTCTTTCTGTCTTCAGATGAATGAGATAAGAGTTACGGGAAGTGCTATTTTAGTCAAGCATTCAATTGAGTCCTTTCACTCTCTCAGAAAAGAAGAAGAATTTTACGCACCGCAATTTATTCGTACTGTAAAAAAATCCCCTCTCGACGGAAATGTAAGAAAAGGGCAAGTAAATGTGTGTGTGAAAGTGGGATGGGAAAGAATTTATTCAATCTCAACATTTTCACATAAAGTCTACACTTTACACCTTCACATATTATATAAACTCACTTTCATTGAGATGTACTCAAGGAGGAGGAATTAAAATGTCAAGGTCTTTAAAAAAATCTCTCTCTCTCTCTCTTCGAAGCACTTCATGGGAATCCACATTCAAAACATTCCTTTCTCTCAAGAGAAAGAAACGAGTTCAATAATAATTAGCCAAACATTTTTTGAGTTGCAACTTAATTTGTAACAAGTGTCGTTTTACACAGAATGACAAAAGAAGAAAGAGGATTCCTTTTCCATGTCTTCATTAAAGTATGACCAATAAAATTAAGAAAAAGAGAGGAGTACTCACAGCAGCAGCAGAGTATTGCCAAGGAGCTGGT
This sequence comes from Pygmarrhopalites habei, assembly GCA_009870185.1. Classification (NCBI taxonomy): domain Eukaryota; kingdom Metazoa; phylum Arthropoda; class Collembola; order Symphypleona; family Arrhopalitidae; genus Pygmarrhopalites; species Pygmarrhopalites habei. The sequence goes on along the minus strand of WJFB01000770.1, from coordinate 42,756 downwards.
TGAGGACCATTTTCAGACTGAGGCCAGGATGTTAAGGCTACACTTCCAATCAGGGCCCATTGCCTACAATCAATAGTTTTTCTACAATTAAAAGTTTCACCGACGAATAAATAATTTTGGAAATTGAACAGTGACGAACCCCCAATTCTCGCTACTCATGACGTAGACAAGGGGAGCTTGGACCAATTGGAAAATCTCTTTGATAGCCATGACAAGAGTGAAGGACACCAGGAAACACCAGACAACCATAAGGGACACAGGCCTTGAACATCCCTTCTCCTCCTCTTTCATCTCATCCTCCTCAGTTGAAGCTGGACAAAGTTTGGAGTGCATCGATCGGAGTTGAAAACCCGGGGCTGGAGTAGTACTCGTCGCCTTCATCCTCTTCCTCCCTCCAGGGTCTAGACTGAACCATTGAAATGTATTCAGACTTGACCTCTTGACCCTGACCCGACTGTTGTTGTTGTCAAATCCTTGGATAATCCCACCCGGTTCTGCACTCGGTTTGATGATGGGAGGAGGATTCCCGGTTGAGAGATGAGAGTAAGGATTTTCCATGGGTATGGATGGAGAGGTCGGAGGTGGAGGGTGGAGGGGAAGGGAGGTCGTGATGGGAAGAGTGATGGTCTTGTTCCCCGCTTCCTCAGTTTGATTATGAGGGCATTTAATTAAGTACACATTCACCACATAACATGTGTAGAGGAGAACTAGAGCAATCTAAAAAGAAGAGACTTTTTTAAAACTTCTTGTATTTATAAATTACATTTGATGTCTCCCTTTCCACACAATCCTCCTCCTCTCCCTCCTTCCCTCCCTCACACACTCGCACACACACACGCACATGAAATCAGATATCAGATGAAGGAAATCATTATCTTTGAAATGAAAACGACGACGTTTGACTCCTTGCCAACTGGGAAGAAGATTGAGACGGGGAAAAATTATTTCAGACTTACAAACACACACACACACGCACAGAGAGAGACACACACACAGACACACGGCTCAAGGCAATAAGCATGGCATAACCACTTGTTCCTCACTTCTCACAAGATTATCATTATGTGCGTGTGTTATCATTCTGATGTAATCACACGCACTCTCAAAATCCTCTTTCCATTTCACACATCATTAGCATCGTTTTGGAGTGGAGGTGAAGAGGAGGAGGGGGAGGTAGTTCACTCCATGACAAATCCACAATAGTTTAAATAGTTAATGACCAATTTGTACAAACTATGATATGCTATGGATGATTACCTGGAAGAAGAGAGAACAAAAAAAATACTTCCGGACACACCGCCATCTGAAAAAGTAGAAACAAAATTTTGAATTAGTTTACTCACAAACTGATATAATTGTTTACGTTTCTCCTATTAAATAGTTCGGTTGTTGCGCACAATTTATTTACACTCTCTGAAGTTGTTGGAAAATTGGTGGCTCTTTAAAGGGCCGTCGGTTCAAATGATTTGTTGTTTTATTGTGGAGAAACTATAAGTTGTTTTGGGTGTTCACTTGTAACATGTTGACAAAGGTCAAATCTACACTTGACGTTTTGCTGACAAAATGGACAAGTCCAAGCATGTTCAGGTGGGGTTTCTGAAATTTTTGAACCGCATGGGTTTGGAAACAAAACTGTATTGAAGGTGGGTTTAAGAATATTGAGAAAGATTTCCTCATGAGCATCCATGTAAGCGAGATTTTGCCAATAAGTCAAATGAGGTAATTCAGTACATAAGAGTGGGATCACTTTCATATGCATCTTACAGGCGGTGGACGGAGGGGGATCTTCATCTAAGAGTACGGCTGATGGGTTAAACTTATCACATGCATGTTCTTTGTAGGCCAATTGAGAATATTTGTGGTCAAAATGACGGTGAAAAAGAGGTTCTCCTTGTTGAGCGTAGTTCTGGCTTAATTGATCCCTTGTGTAATAGGTTACTCTTCTGTGTAACTCATGTGCAGTGGCACCAATCCTCATGTCACCTCGGTGGTTGAGACAAACTATTAGATAGACAATGAATCTGGAATGACAATTTATTGCATTGTGGGGGAGATTGAAGATGAAGTTTCCAAATTTGATACTTTGCACATCTAATGAAATCGAGCAGGTTCTGCACTTTCCAGCAGTACACCTTATAAAATGTTCGAACTCTCCGTTTCTGGTAAGTCTGTAGATGAGAATTGGACTATTAAGATTTTGATCCAATGGATTCTCGTCCAACTCCAGAAGAAGACTGTAAAACCAGTCGTGACGGTTTCTCATGTTGTAGTCATGTTGACGGTTTTTATTATGCCTGCTTTTTCGACTAGATCCTGCAAGAGCTGATCCACATGTGACACAAGGACTTTCTCCACTTGTACGAAAATGTCGAGACTGACCCTTCAGGTTTCTAAAATTACACTGAGGGTCTCCAGTAAATTGCAACAGCTCTATAGCTCGCTGACTCAAAAAATCTGGTAAAACATTTCCTCCAAAATATGACAAATCTTCATGTCCCTCTTGCAGTTTTGGTGGCTAAACTGTAGGAATATTGGGGTCAACTTGTTGCGGCTCACATGGAATGGGATATTCATCGATCAAAGGCACTGGATGTTGTAGCACTTGTGGTTGCTGTAATTGATTCACAATTTGATCTCTGATGGCTTCTCGAATCTCTTCGCTGAGAGTCACACTGACACTCTCAGGAATAATAAACTGGGGATTCACGGGGTCTGTAACACTAACTTGCACAGGGACTTGCACATTTAGTCTTAAAGGAACTGTAATACGATGAGAGTCTTCCATTTTCATAATAAATGTCTAAACGTCATCTAAATGTCTAAATGGAATTCCATTATTTTCACAGAAAAATAATTCGATCAGATGAACTCCCGCGGAAAATGAGTGCTTTATAGTCTCTGTCTGTTCGAGTATTTCCGTACCATTATCCCTTTAATTATTACCTACTTACGTACCAATTTACAGACCTTATGAATTGCAAATAAATTAATAACTACATACTCCTTACTTCAAATGGAGAAATGCTTCGCTGAGGGGATGAGCTAATATTTTTTTATTCCCAGTCGCCAGGACACAAGTGAGAAATTCTGTTTCAGGGATTTTACTATTCTTATTCCCGTCTGACATCCTCTTCTCCCAATTTGGGACAATAGCTCTTTAAAAAAATAGACAAGAATTAATTCTCGTGAACTTTTCACTGTAAAAAGTGAAATTGGCGTGTTTGACACATGTCAGTCATGTTTCAAATCAATGTTTGCCCTTTTCAAAAAGAAATATTCCTTCCCTCTTGACATGAATCAACTGTCCCAATTTGCAAATATTTATTAAAAACTACATTTCAATTTTACCCTTTTCACATAAAAAAAGTTGCCCAACTTTCTCTCTTTCTCTCTCTCTGGCCCGGGCAGAAAGCAGAAAGGTGTATCGTAGTTAAATATGGTTTTAGCATAATGCACATTTATGTCAACACGTGCCTTCATCTACATGTACTTTTTCTAGAATCTCCCCCATCCTAAACACGTCATCCAGTCAGCTGTGAATTTAAAGGAAATGAAAATGGTTTTATGACTCACTTCAAGTCCAATCGGAGTTCGCAGTCCGGGTCGCCAGGATCATGATCATGAACTGTGACCGCAGCATCCAAACGTTCTACGAGGAATCGTACGACGTCAGGGATTCTCCGAACCAAGACTGAAAGTGCACTCGTCCCTGCATTCGTCCTGTCATAAATTCATCCAGTGTGAGCAATGAATCATTGATTCCACTTAATATCATGCCTACACCTGTACGTGGAATGTCAGTTTTTACATATTGTGTGTGTGTGTGTTGTGTGGATTACAAGGGGTATGAAGAGAAATTGATAAAAATCACACACACATTCGCATGGACTTGAAACATTGAGATTGAATATTGGACAGAATCCAAAATAAAGAGAGTTGTAAGGTGGGTGGGTGAAGGGAGTGTAGATGTACACAATCGACTTGATGTGTATATATGTAAGAAAGAAGACCACAGAGAATAAATAAACTGTGTGCTCAAACATTTTTGTTTGAAGAAATGGGAGAGAAAAATCAAAGTTGAGATGGTAAAAAGGATAAAAAAGCACCCGCCCAAGTACTCACTTTGCCGTTACGTCTGCTCCAGTTATGATGAGGAGGGATGCACACTGAGAAGATTCATTCACGGCTGCGAGATGTAATGGACTGTAACCTAATTAGTGTAATTAGAGACAAATTATGAGAATCCCATTCCAATTTTTTGTAATCATGGTTGAGCAAGGGAAAGGGAATGATTGTAAGAGAGACATGTTTAAAATGTACCAAAACAATCTTGAGCATTTACATCCGCCTGGGCTTCAATCAACAAACGGACACACTCTGCAGCTCTAGACCCTAAATTAAGATGAGAAAAATTTGGTCACTAACCTTTCACAACTTATCAATGGAAGAATATTAGATAATTGAACTCAAATTAGAGGTAAGTAAATGTCGTTTACCTCGAGCAACGGAGCAATGAAGAGGACTTCTGCCATTGGCGTCTCTAATTATTTCGATAGGTTAGATCAAAAATTTTGCAATTTTTTTTGTTCAAATAAATACAAATTATATGTTTCATTCTACCTGGCATTCGCATCCGCTCCAGCCGCCACTAAAAGCGGAAAATAGAATAAAAATTTAAAAATTAAAAACATTGAGGGGATTTTTTCGCACAAAAAATTAGTGCAAATTACACAAAATGGCTGTAGCATCCGTGTCACAAGCTGCAGCAATATGAAGAGGAGTCTGACTTCGAGCTAAAATAAATTGTGAGATAAAAGATTGAGTCATAATTATATTAATTTTGAAGGGAATCCCAAATTTGAAGAGTCACGGACCATCCTTTGCTGAGTGAGATGCTCCTGCTTTCAATAATTGTCGAATGCATGGAATACTTCCTTCCTCCGTCGCAATATGTAAAGCTGTTCTCCTTGCATCTCCCTACGTAAATCCAGAAGAACAACAACACAAGTTAGAGTCAGGAAATTCTACAGAATCTCCGGATTTTCTCATCTCTTTCTACACCAGACAGTACAGGACTTCAAGTTGAAGTACTGAGAGCCGACATTTAATGATGATCTCACAAGATGATGATGCCCAATTTAAATACCATATACAGAGTCACCACACACATCGTCTACTTATACTTATAGGTACACCACATTTCGAATGATTTAACACAGTCTCAAATTAAGTGTGACAGGTGCATACATTTTCTGTGTGTAGGACAACATCCGACTCTCTCTCTTCATCATCGCTACATCTTGGAATATCTTTTTTTATTCTGGATTGTTTCCGGATTGCACAAAGTCTATTTCTTTTCTGTGCAAATTTTCAATGTTGCGATAAATTCCTTGAAATGTCGAGAACACGTACGTACGTAGATAGAAGTAAAGAGGGAAGGGAGGTGACGGGTCGTTTGTGCTTTTTTAACAAAGTGTGCACATTTATTTATTCGCAAGTTGAGTCTTGTCTTCTTATTCCTCTCTCCCTGTCTCTCTCGGTCGCTTTTTCTCTGCTGATTTTGTTATGACACCAAGAAATCCGCAATGTTCATCTCTCTCCGAATCTCGGATGAAGGGGCGAAGAAGAATTTCAGTGGATAATCTAGCTACTCCATACATCTCAATTTTTAAGCTCTTCCCCCTGTCACAGCTTTTCTGTACGGTTTTCTTTTTACTAGCCCATCATCCATAGTTTAACATTACACATTGCTTTCCTGGCTTCTAATTTTTCTCTCTATAAAGTACAGACCGAGAAAGAGACTACGGTTGAAAAATCATGTTTCTTTGCGAATACGTAACATTAGATATATGTATGAATTCACACGGCCAATATAACTTGCATGTAATTTTAGATTTTTCCGTTGACGTTCTCCGTTCTCTGCTTAATGTTTCTCACTAGCATTCATATTTCTCTCTCTCTCTCTTTTCTGAGCACTCTAGTAAACATTTGTGAGACTCTTGGGGGAAAAGATACTTTTCTGGCACACACAGAACAAGAAGAAGAGAGGCAAGTAGTCGTGGTAGGTGGTTTGCTTGACGGCTCTCTGTTTATTAATTTACAACAATTATTCAGGAAAAAATAGCTTTCTCTCTCAGACCCGTCACGCCTTTTGTGTGTGTGGTCTGTGGAATTTTGGGGGGATCCAAAATTCAGTCATCACTCTCTCCACTAAAATTTTTTTAAAAGGATAAACTGAATCTCCGATGAAGACTCTTTACGTCAAAAATTTATAGTACAAACAGAGAACAGACAATTGCTGTGTGTGTGTTAATGGAAGGATATTGAATGCATTCTCTCTCGCAAGTACAGAGTCTAAACATTAACTGGAGTTGTGAAGGTGAAAGTCAAAAAGGTTAGAAATATAATGAAGGTGACATTTCCTCACATTTTTAAGGGTGACATCCGCTCCATGATCAATCAAAAGTTGAAGACAAAGTAAGTTTCCAAGAGCAGCTGCTACATGAATTGCAGTTTCAGAATAGGCCAATGGAGGATTTGGAAGAGCTCCACTTTCCAGTAATTTCTTTGTACACTCGATACTCTCTGCTTGGACTGCAAACAGTAGGGCTGTCCGACCTGTGTCATGACCTGCATTCACGTTCGCTCCATTTGCTAGGAGTAATTCTACAATCTGTTAATTTAGAAAAAATAGTATCACAAAATCAAGAGAAAAATTTGTCGTAGACATTGCTCACTTTCTCTTCCCTCTCAATTCTTGGTTCACCACATTTTAAAAATAGTTTTGTCCCAAATGAAAAGATAACTGAAGAAAATTAATCAACTAAAAATTATATTCCGTTTTATGCGTGACTCATTCATATAAATGTCCTACGAATTTCCTGACGTCTTCATTTTTTTCTTTCGTCGTAAGAATTGACGTCATTTCCTTTACTAACGTCTACTAACTATTTTTTGTCAAAAATGGTCACCGTACGATTCACAGAGGATAAAAATCCTAAGTTAACTATCATTTAAACTATTCATTAATCATGCTAAATTACCGGTAATGAGCCACAGCCGGCGGCACACATGAGAGGCGTCGCCTTCACCTGAAAATCCGCCACGTCCACATTCGCTCCTTAAAACATGCACTCTTATTTTAATTGCACATTACATTTTTGTAAATCGTAAGCAGTCAAAAATAATTGTGTATTTAAAAGCCTTAATTAATTAATGTTCACCTTTTTGAAGTAATAAATCAACGACTCCTACATGACCACAAGCAGCCGCTGCATAAAAAAAGAAAGTTTGAAATCATCTTTTTCCTCCATATTCCGATGACTCATGACTCATCTTTTTTTGCAAAAGGATGAGGTCAAAGATAGTGTACCTAGGATGAGTGGAGTCCTTCCAAAAATGTCATTGGCATTGACGATAGTGTGACCCTGATCATTCTTCAGTAACAATTCCACTGCACTCACATCCCCATTCCAAGCTGCCTCCAGGATGGATCCGAGTCCAGGACTCATATTCCGAAATCGGTGTGACATATTATCATCATTCCAACCATTACTCGTATTAAAAAAGACAGACTGTTTCCTAGCCTTGTCCCTCGGCACTCCAGAGGGAGGGTACCCTTCCAACGGAGGTTCCAAGTCACCCTGTGGTCCATGTCCCAACTTTATCATATTAAATTCCTGTTATAATTATGTGCCGTAATCCTACAATGAATGAAGAGAGAAAATTAATTCAAGACTCACTTGACTAGTCTGACTTTCACTGGAAATGGAGTAAGCACTCTCAGTTGGACTCTCCGTCATCGTCCCTTGACCCCGGTGCCTATGATGATGATGAATGTGGTGACCTTTTAAAGAGTGTCGACGTCCATTCTGCCTCGACAGTCCAAAATTATTATTGTCCATGTCATCCTCTTCATTCTCATTTGTGCTGGAACGGTGGAGGAGATGGTAAGAGTCATCCAAATACTCGTGACAATTACAATTGAGAGAACATGTATTCCGAAGTCTTGGTTTCTCAATTTCACCCTTCGGATGACGACTCCACTTCTCACTACTGTCGTCAACAAAAAACAATAATAGAATTAATGAAACACAAAGCACCGGAAGTGGTGAGGACGCCAATAATAAAACAGAAAAAAATTGTTTTGACCATCGAATGGCAAATCCAGAGAGTCTATAATAAAATATTTAAATTAGTAAAACAGACCCCACTCTCTGTTGTGTGTGTGTGTGTCTCTGTAACTCTCAAATGAAATGGTTATTACCCTCTGAAAAATTTGAGTCATGGAATTGTGCAGTACACAAGAAAACTAACTTGGAGTCAAACAGTCTTTCCTCTACATTACAATTTCGTATTTTTAAACGTTATCCCTTCTAAGTAGAAAACCATACAGACTTCAAATTCGTAAATCACGGTTAGTGTAAATTGTTTTGAACGTAGTAAAAACAGATTTTAATTACCCACTGCATTGATTTATACTTGTGAACGTAATTTTCATTCAAAACAGTACCCAAAATACTAAAGAATTTTGCAATATGTTTTTGTCCAAACAGACTTTAAAATAGAATGCATATGTAAATATACACAAATAATAGTTCAAAATTCTATTATTATTTCTAAAAATATAAAATCATTACTTGTAGCCATACAGAGGTCCATGGGTTGTGTGTCGTCCAAAAGAATTCTCACTGAGCAGTGATTTGTCATTAAATTGTGTAGTATTCAATTGAGACAGACTGTCCCCATTGTAACCCGAGTCACTCTTTTGTGTCACTTTCCGATTATCCAGTCGGATTTTGTCATTCAACCATCGTGTTCGACGGTCATTGTGAGGTCTTTCGGGGTCAGAGATAGTAACTCTCACGTTTTCCTTCACACCGGATTGTCCTTTGGGGGTGAGATGACTCTCTTCCTTCATTGATCCCATCTCCATGTCAGTGTGTATGGGTGTGTGTGGATTTCTTCATTCGATTTTGTCACAATTTGTTGTCCGAACAAGTTGGCTAATTTTCCAGCTTATTTAACTCAGTCTTTCTCTCTTGCACAAAAGTATGAGAGTATCTTGACACACTAAAGACACTTGATAGAGTGCAGTGGATTAAAATATAATTTTGTAATTGGACTGTGTGTGTGTATGGATATGACGACCACAATCACCCGTTCACTGTTTGCGTGTGTGTGTGTGCGTCTTTGTGGTTTGATGAGGAAATAACAAACTATGGGAAGGGGCCACTTTCCTCTCTCTCCCTCCAGAATCCTGAATGAATGGATAAGAAGGTCTTCACCATAGTAGTAACTTGTAGAGAACTATAACTTTAGAATAAATGACACAAAAATGTTTCAACTCTCAAAAATACAACGTGGATCTACTCTCAGCCTCTTCTCAAACATAAGTGAACCGTTCTTCTCACTTTTTGCTAGGATGAGTGAGACAGAGTGAGAGTGAGTGTGTGTGTTTACTTTTTCGGTCGTCTCCTTTCCAATAACATGGCAATTTTTGGCTTGAGCTACATGCCGTCAGCCTCCACACAAACACACACACACAACTACAAAACACAACACATAACTTCATGTTGTGTACATGTATATCGTAAACCATTTTTTGAAACGCCTTCACAATTGAAATAATAGCGTCAAAAGAACAGAAATTGTACTTTTTTTCTTCCCCTCTCTCTCTCTGACACACTCTTGTCTTTATCTTTTTTTCTCATCTCTGATAAGCCCCAGCCGTTTGTCTATCTCTCTCTCTTTTGTGTCCTCATAAGAAAAGGATTTCCTAGTTTGTTCGAGTTTGACTAACCTTTGTCTTTAACCAAACAACTGGGAATGGCAGGTGTCATCATTGCATTCTTAATTTAAATGTCAGGACAGTATGTACACAATATGTTTTTCATAAATTTGAAAATATTAATGGATTTTATGATAACAAATAAAGATGGACAGGATGAAGAGAGCTTTGATCTCAATTTAGGAATTGTTACAAATTAAAATGTGATTTTAAGAAATTAGCAAGGAAATTTTACAAGGAAATGCAGAGAAAAGATTTGTGAGATCATGAGTTATATTGGTGTAAGGAGATGCTCAATATTTTAACCAAAATAAAATAAAGTGGGAAAAGCTCATCGAATCCTCGTCCCACTGTCCTGTCAACTCAATATCTAGGTAGATTACATAATTCCATTTTTCTTCGTTGCTCGTCTTCCTTCAAGCTACATTTATAAAATGAGATATGCAACGGAAGGATTGTCATTGTCTCCTCTGCTTTTTATAGAGGAATTTGTGCGTGTGTGTGAGGGTGGGCGTTGAGAAACTCCACGTGATGACCTTCATTCAACACTGTTGGTCTCCAATAAATTATTTTTCAGTGTCAAAACCTCCGGATTTTCTTCCTTTCGATCCACATTATGAATGCAAATGCATCTGATTAATTTTCAAGTAGAGTACAATTTATTTCCGTTTCTAAATGTGACTGTACACCCCCTGTAAAAGTCATGCACTTGCATTTCATGTCTTGCAAAATTTTGCATGTGTACTTTGATATGCTATTTTATGATATGCAGTTCCATGAATGGTTCGGATGCACAAAAGTTGGCTTCAACAAGTGAGATGTGAGTTGAGTTATGAAGGATGGGGAAAGTAAAGTAAATGATGGAGAAAGGCAAGTCGGTGAGGACAATTAATTTTTTCAATTATACTCCATTTATTTTTATCTTGAATCGCAATAAAAATAAAGGTCATATTTTAAAATTAGGTACAACGTTCTGAGTTAAGATTATTTTAACGACTCTACTGTATTTTCAACTTTATATATATTCATATAATATATATAATATAGTCATTTAAATTAATAACTAATCTACATTTCGTACTTATTCACGTTTAATGTATCATCATACATTTATATATAATATTTCATAACCATATTGGCGAATATTACAGTATGTATTCTCATAATAGTTGTGTATCATATTTATCCATCAATATCAATATGCATGTATTTAATAATTGTAGTAATAATAATGTTAGCTTCCTTGTCCATATAAATCGATAGAGATAATTATCGTATTATCAATCAAAAGTTGTTCTCTCTTCCTTTCTTTTCTTTTCTTTGTAATATTTTTCCTTTCAAAACTTTTTATATGAACTTTTTTTTCTCTTTTTTTGTGTATTTATTCCATCATTTAATCAATTATCATTATTGGCTTGTATGATTTGAATCCATTTTTCACACCATTTTCTTTCTTTCTCTCTCTTTTGTATCTCACATTTTACACATTTAAATGTATATAATAATTGTATTGTAGTAGTTTCATACAGTTTAGTAGAGCTGCATCTTGTACAGATTGTGGGCTGCTTTTACCTTTCATTAAAAAGTTTTTTTTCTTTGGAGATTTTTCTTCTTTGTCATTTCAAAATAAGAAAACTTGTTTGGATTTAATTTTGTCAAAAAAGATAATACAAAATGTTTCCTTTTTCCGTTTACAAATTGTCCACTAAGAAAATTAAATGCAGATTAATTTAACATAAAATATATTGCTGTTTTTGTTAACTGGGTTCCGACACTTTGTGACAATAATTGTACAAGTTTCTATGTAAATTATTAGCCAACGTAAAAAGTCACAGCCACAGTAAAGCTAGAAATTAAATTGCATTTCTGAGGGGAAAGCTGACTTTCACCCTCCTTTTTCAACAAATTATGTCAAACATTTGAAAGGGTTGAAAGATGGATTCCTGTTTTTATATAAATAAAAAAAATCTCGAGTGTGAAAATTCACATTTTTTTAAAAAATAAAAATGAAAAGAAAAATTTTGTTTTTGAAAATTAACAAAATCCTGCATACAGTAAATGGAGTTTACTTTCTTACACTTTCATATACATTCATTATAAACTCGTTTGATTTTGTACTGTCAAAAATAAAATGAAGGAATAATTATATAAGTTCTGAGTACTAAACAAAACAAAGGAAAACGTGATGTGAGTACCGAATAAACAAGACAAGTAAATGTCAATTAAAATTGAAACAAAATTCCCTTTTCTCTCTGTGAGCTGCTGCACCATTCTTTAGGATAAAATACTTTTAAAAGTCATCACAACAGAATTAAAATAAGAAAAATACATATTAAATTATGTATTGAGTTATACAAAAGAGGGGAGAATTTAATTATGACGATCATTTTGACGTCAAAATACCCCCCACACAAAAAACGACAAAAATTAAAAAGGGAGATCTACATGGCACAGAGATACAGTTTAGCTTAGGATATTTTGAGAAAATTCCTCATCATCNAAACGACAAAAATTAAAAAGGGAGATCTACATGGCACAGAGATACAGTTTAGCTTAGGATATTTTGAGAAAATTCCTCATCATCATCATTTTCATAAATGATCATTAGTACAACCAAAAGTTTGACAAATAATTCTTCCTTCATCACTTTCCCCTGACAAGAGAAAGGGAAAGTGTAAAAAAAATTGTGAAGCACAAATTAAAGTTTTTTTTGTTAAAAATGAATTCTTTTTTTGGGTGTGAGCGTTTTTTTGATCTTATTAGGTCGTCGTTTAATTAATTGTCGTTTGAAAACTAAAATATAATCTATGCACAAGAATCCTTTAAGTTTTTGTGCATTTCATTCCTTCATCCCCTTTTTGTTCCTAGCAACTTAACGAGAAATATTTCTTTTGTAGTACATTTTGACTCTGCATTCTCTTTGCTCATTTTGGCAAGTGGGATTGCTGACTGAACAAAAAATGGCGTGTGTTGAACTCAACAAAAATATACTAAACAAAAAGACTCAAAATTACAAATACAAAATAAGAATTATGAAGTTAAAAGCAGCACATTGTATTTACTCACTAAAATTATATACTTAATGTTGTATCGTTCCCTCACATTTTGGTTCTCTCTCGAAAAAATTAAGAAAATTATTAATTACACATTTTTTAACCTCCATCATTTTCTTACACAAAAGTTCTATACATGAGCTCGTCATTTTTTCAAATAATTTTAAAAAAGTCAACATTCTCAACAAAACAAAAGTGTAAACTTTTCTCACTTCAAAATTTTCTAGTCTTTCTAGTCTTTAAAAAGATGTTTCAGACTTTAAAAAAAGTTAGGAGAATATGAGGAAAAATTTAATTATGTTTTTGTCGAGTGTCGGACTTTCTTTAGCTTATTATTATTAATAATAAGAAATCTCAATAATTATTACCCTTTCACGATCATGTTTATCACCTAAATCCATCAATTTACCAAATAGTACAATTAAAATAAGTGTGTCACTACAATTTAAATTAATACAAATAGCGAGGATGAATTGACTCAACTTTGAGAAGTTTAAAAAAATTAAGTTAAATTCAATCAACTATGTATATCATGTTAAAATGTAATAGTTTAAGTACACGTGATAAATGTAGTAATATAGGAATATTAGTTTACATTCTTTTTCGAAATTTTGATTCGTTGCTTCAAGTGTGTGTATTTTCACCACATTATCAAATTGTACAGGAGATTTAAGAAATGAATGAGTAAATTGCTGTCTTAGAATAATAATAATGAATTCGTAATTTTTTGAAAAGTTTCTTGTAGAAAAAGTACGAAAAGAGAAAATGGTCATAATTGATTTATAAAACTGGGGTTACTTTGTCTTTTTTTGTCTGTATTGAATAGTTTTGCTTTCTCTCGCTTTCTCCTTCCAGCCCTTTTTTGTATTGTAAACCACATTTAAAGTTTTTCTTTCTGTTTAAAATTGAAAATTCATTTCGTACAAAATATTGCTGCGAAAATCTTGACAATTGACAGATTATTTTTGTTGTATACAGTACAATATAATTATTATATTTTTAATGTAATAATGATGAGAATTATCTCCTTTTTGCTTTTACTTTCACGTTTTGTCTTCAACCAGAGAAAGTGATTGTACAAGGATTCCTTTTACATATTTTTTTTTTAAATGTAATGACATTTTACTCTGAATATATTCTTATTAGTTATATAGAAAGATTTTCCTTTTATGAAACTAACCTAGTACAATTCGACAAGTGTAAGACAGCCAAGTACTTTTTTGAAAGATCCAGTTCGGTCCGTTTGTATTATTTTTTTTTTCAATTTGACAGCACAATTATTTTTCTCTCATCTCTCTACTATCTCATATTTTCCTTCGTCATCATGTAAATGTACGAATTACATAATTTGTAATACGAAAAATTACACACATAAAATGTAAATATATAGAAGATACTTTTCTTTTTGTCACAATCAATTTGTTAATCATTATTACTTTGTTAGGTTAATTATTGTATAAACAAATCATTTTGATTTCAAAATTGTAATTATCATCAACTTTGAGAGAAGAAGAAAAGAATGTTTTTTGGAAATAATCTACGTAGTAATAAGTATAAATTTGGTTGTATTTAAGTTGTGTGTGTCCGTGTAATAAATCTTTGAATATCTTTTCAATATAGGTACAATTTTTCAATAATATTGTGTTTATTGTTGTTGTCTGTTGGTTTCCCCCCTCCTTTCTTTTTTTCCCTACACAAATAAATCTGAAATGAGATCAGAAATTTACTAAAAAAAAGATTTTTTTGCTGCAAACAACAACACGTCAGGTTTCTTTTTTCAAAACAACACATAATTTTACTCTCTCTTAGTAAATGATAACAATTTTTTTGAAATTATTCCCTTTTGTGTTTGATCCAAGTAAAATTATTAGACATGAATAATAATCATCATTGTTTATTCAAGAATACAAAATTGTTATCACGTTAGTAAGATTTTTTATGTTGGCAAAAAAAATTATGTTGTCCTCCCTCTCTCTTACATGTTTAAAGTAAAAGTAAACATAATTTTTTTCAACTTCTCTTTAATTATACATGTCTTGAGTCCTTTTCACTATTAATAATTATTACTACACTATACTACAAATACTCATATACTGTAGGTAAGTCCTAAATAGTTTATTGAAATATATTATTATGTTAATAAATTTTAAATAATATTACAATATATATATTAACGTATTTTTATATAGTACGAAGATTGAATGTACAATTACTATATATATTCTAGTCTACAGTATATTTTAATGTATAGTATATTCATTTTTTAAATTACTGTACAAAGTTCACTAGGTGCTGATTGTGTCATCATCATGGCATAATTCAAAACCTATTCTTTTGAATATTTTTCTTGTCTCTCTAATTAAATATTATTATAGTAACAATCTTCTTTAGTACTTTTTTCCCCACCTTTCTCTCCATTCTCTTCTCAAACCCTTCACTTTCACCCTACATTTTAGTATTTTTTGGACTTTTTTTTCTAAAAAAACTTCAACACTTGATACAATTAATTCGGAATTCAGATTTTTCACTTTCTCCTCCTCTCACATTTTAGTAAAACCATGCGATGTCAATTAAATGTATACATAGTTTATAGGTATGACACTTTTAAAAATTACACATCAAAATTGTTTTTGAATCTTTGAACTGTGACCATTTTTTGTATCCTCTCCTCTCCACACAAACGTTTACACCTTAAAGAGTGACAGAGAGAGAGAGAGAGTAATTGTATAAAATATGTAGAAATTGTAAAGGATGAAATGACAGATTGATGGTGTTTTTAAAATTTTTCTAAATTGTAGACTAAGAGTGCTACAAGGAATTAGAGTAGTTGGCTGATATCAGACTATCCATGGGGAGATTGTGATGACTACTAAAATTCCCATGACTCCTCGATGTAAACTCGGAGAGTCTGGACTCCATCCCACACTGACTTTCTTGCTGGACGAAGGTCACATCTTTGACGTTGTTGTTGTGGAGGGGTTGGAGTGGGACAGTGGAGGATATTTTTGACCAACAAAGTGTTGAAGAATTGGCTGGAGATGAGGAGGATGAAGTTGTCACGATGATATTTCCATCCATTTGTTGATGATGTAAATGTTGTTGTTGTTGTTGTGGGGGAGGGGAAATGGAGTTGTCCGATGACTCTGAAGAACTATCCGAACTATTATTATTATTATTAACTAGAAGATAGTCACAATTATTATTTGAAGTTCTTTCCACACTTATAGTAGAAGAGGAGGACTGGTGCGGAGGGGACAGGGATGAGGAGGAGGATGGAGAATTATGAATCTCAATATCACCCATATCACTTGTCGAGAGGAGCGTCTCATTCCCATTCCCAACATTAATATTCATGGAGGAGGAGGAGGAGATGACGGATGACTCGGACATGGTCAAACTACTACTGTAGCCACAGTTAAGATAGGACGTTTCATTTGTGTTTGGACCCCCTCCACCCCCTCCATCGTTCAGATTGATTGGAGATGAGGGTGTGGAGTGACCTCCACCATTTCCATTTCGATTCGGATTATTACTACTACTAGTACTACTGTTGTTGTTTGGATTGGTGGGAGGAGTATTTGTGTAGTAGTAGGATGACAAATTCAAGTCTTCAGCGTAGCCCGAGTCACACTCGATGAGGGAAGGGGATGAAGAGGAGACGTCGAGAAGTGTCCCGTTACTCCCTGGACTCCCTCCGACCAGAGGTAAATCCTGTTCGTAGTCGTAGGAGGCGGTGTGGAAAGGAGTTGGATTGGGTCGGAGGGATGAGTAGTCGTAAGAGGTGTAAGGCGACTCGGTGTTATTACTGTTGTTGTACAAATTTGGGGACAAGTACGGGTCATGCCCGTGTGCTATGTGGGATTGATTCGGTCGGATGTCCGTGATTTGAGGTTGGTTGAGGGAATTTAGGTTGTTGGGTTGAAGTCCATTAATACTATTATTACCATTTGGACTACTATTGTTGTTTGGACTATTGTTGTTATTGTTGGGGGCGGAGGGGGAGGAGGATGCCCAGAATGAAGGGAGGGGTTGGTGAGATGTGCCAATCGGGATTTCATCCTCGTTTCGAATCTCTTGTTCAATGTGCCGTAGGGTATTACATATTAAAACTGACCGATGAAGACTTGGTTCCACACATTGTTGCTGTAAAGAAGAAGAGACAAATACAAGATTAGTTTTCTAAAATTTAGCAAATTAAAAAAATTAAAAAAATGTTAGCTGACTCACAGTTCGAAATGAATTAAGTTTGCAGAGTGAAATGTGGAGGACATTTGATCTTTGTTGTTTGTAACTCCGGAGTTCTTCTTCATCTTCTGAAGCATCAAATTCCTCACTGGTAAATAAGTCTTCGGAAGAGATTGATTCACAAGAGGAAGAACTGCCATCATCAATGAAATCATTATTATTGCAATTAGTTGTCCAACTCTGGTCTCCTCCAACCAAAGGATTGTTGTTGTGAAGTGGGGATGACCCTGTCGAGGATGACAACATGGACGAAGATGAGGATGATGAGGATGACGATGAGGACGAGGAGGAAGATGAGGACAGAGATGAGAGGGAACTGATGGAACTTGCTGAAGAGGATGATGCAGAATTCTTTTTAACTAAAATGGTTGTGTCTGCACTACCCAGGTTAAAGTAGGATTTCCCTGTCTCATCTTCTGTGATGACTTGATCACTCACACAATTACCATGACCTCCTCCACCACAGTTACTCGGATTTTTACTGGTTTTCCGAGTCACGGAAGAAGGGCTATGATTTGGGGACTGGTGGTGACCTCCTGGACTACTACTACTAGTACTGGTGGACCATCCACCCGAATCCTCATCGATTGGTGAGAGGACTGTGACGGTGGACAGACTCCCTTCATGGCAAAGTAAACTAGTAAATTCTAAGTCAGTCGCTTCTTGGATTGTCGTTTTGAATGGTAGGAAAGTTGACCGAATCTCATCCATCCCTGTCCCATCCAGTTGGAGGAGGGAAGGGGCAGGGAGGGCTTCAAGGGTTGAGTGGAGGGACTCAAGGAGGGGTGTACACGAGGATGTAGCTCCATGACTACTCAGACTCCCTCCCGTTGCTGTCGAGGTCAGGAGAGTCCGGGCGAGGATGGAGGTTGTTAGAAAGTCAGAACTATTCTCATTTCCGATGGTGTCTACTGTGACCTCCGATGTTTGTTCCAAAAACAGGGTATTTGTTTTCTTGGCCAGTTTGACAGCCACGTAGTCCTCATCTCCCTCCCCTGGATTCTCCAGTCGCCTTTTGTTTGTATTCAAGGAGGCGACTCCCATTTCAATTTCTTCGCTTTTCTGTGACAAGAGAAAAAAAATGGTCAAAAATTAAAGAGTCATTCCAAAAAACACTCCACTCGTTCATAATTACACACATCATCAACACTTTTTTTTAAATACAAGCCCGTGTCTCTTCATCCTCCACCCTCATTTCCCCATTGATCCACGACACACGCTCCACGTTTTCCCATCTCTTTCTCTCTCGCTCAAGAAACAGAAACAGCTGATTATCAAGGATGCTGAGTGGAGGTAGAGAGAGAGGAAAACGGTGACAATAATGTACAATTAAATTGGCGCTTCTCAAATCCACATTTTCTCTTCATCCTTCCTTCCCTCCTTTCGTCAGAGGATCAAAAGGAAAAATCTTTCTACTTCTACTCAGATAGTACAATATTTGGTACGAGTTTGAGAGAAAAGAGTCCTCCCTCGCCTGTTTCAAATCTCCTTCTCTCCCATTCTGTTCTGTACCTTCGTTTCAGTCAACTGGGTTATGAGGTCGCATTGGAAATAACAAACGTTCAAGTACCTTCATTCTACATGAGTTTTCTATGCCGCCGCTTCCACTACAACACATTGAACAGTGTAGGCTCTGCCTTTCTTCAACATTTAGAAAGACAGTCACCAGTACAAGTACAGCCAGTAAAGTAAAGGAGCAAAAGTACAGCTGAATTTTCAGCCTCTTTTGTCTTCACTTAGCTTCAACATTAAAACTAGCTCCTCCACTATCATATCCCATACTACACAGTACACACACACAATGCATTTGACTGTACCGTTCAAGTCAAACGTGGACTGTCTACATTTACCATGACGACTTTTTTCCCTCTCTCTGTATCTCTCCCTCTCTCTCCATTCTACTCCACATTGAGAAGTTTTAATATAGTGTACAGCAAAAAAAAAAATAATAATAATAGCAGGAGGGAGGATAGTTGCATAGAATAGAATGGGATAGGATACGAGCGTAGTTGGTGGTGTCAGAGCAGAGTGAACAGCAAACATGACAAAATCCTTGCAAGTTTCTTTTTGCCGTGTAAAATTTACAGTACACACACACATACACACACGTTACTTGTGGGGAACGACGACGAAGATTTCTACATGAGCATTTCTATATTGTGTGTGAGAAGACAAAATAAAAGCGTAGCCTCATATACCAGCGACCAGCATCTCTCCATCTCTCTCTTTTTACACGTACACTTACATTTTTACATTTTATTAGCACACAGTCTCTCTCTCCACACACACACCAGTACACAACACACACCGTACAGCAGAGACTGACAAGCAAGGCAGAGAGCATCATCATGATTACGTTATATTATACGACTGAGAGTTGTTACTACCAACGTCAACTAACCACACAGTCAGTCACCATCACCACACACACACATACACAATACACACTCTCTTCCATAGCAATAGCTTTGCAATGCAACAAACTCAGCGTTTGAAAGGATCAGAGCAAAAAGAGAGAAAGAGAGGGAGAGAGAGAGAGGGAAAAGAAATATCGTGTAATACAAACGCCCAACACACAAGATGGTTGAGGAGCCAACAACACAACAGACAACAAGTAAAGTCAAGTAAAAGGAAAAAATTGACTGTAGCAACATTTAAGAGCATTTAACAACGTCCTAGTCTACGTCATATTAGCTGAAATGCAAAGAACTCCAACACACACACACTCACCACAGTCACAGCCACAGCAGAACACAACACACACACATTTACAATATATGAGAGGAGAGTCAGCATTAGAAAGTTTCCAAAGGAATGAGATGATGTGCTTCCCTCACCTCCCCCATCCTCTCTCTCTCTACTCCAATGAAATCCAATGTAAATTGTGAATGCCTTCACACACACAGCCACCTCTCCCTCCCTCTCTCTCTCGCCATCCTTCTCTACATTCCTTATCGTCACATGTATTTACCTGAGGAAAATTTCTGTTGTTGCAAATACGATCTGCTGTATGCTGTGTGGATGTGTGTGTGTCTATCTCATTTGGTACATACATCACCCTCAGAACTTTTCTTCGTCCACACACATACACATTGGACCAAAGTGAAGGCATAGTAATGTAATACACACACACAGATACAAAATCTTCTGCTGACGCTCGCAGCATTGCATGCTACGCTATGCCATGGGATCTCAGCACAGTGTAAATGGAAAGATAGAAACACAGTGGAAAATCTTCATTGCCACTTGTCATTGACTGCTGACGAAGCTCACACACACAGTCCATGACAGGCATCCACACACACACACACAACCCAACACTCCCACTCTCAAAATACACAACCATCCATCTGACACATCATAGCACCTATTTCTCTCTCTCTTCTCTCTATGTGTCCATCCCGTTGACCAAGGTAACATTCTTCCCATTAATAGCAACAGAAATCCAATACACTTTTTCTATTTCGTCATCTCTATCCTCCACACACACACACACAGACACACACACGAGAGAGAGAGAGAGCTCAGTGTCTTCATCTTGTAAACATTTATAATATTCCCAATACATTCGTCCCATTAAAAATCCACAATTTTGGTCAGTCAGAAAAACCCTTAAATTTTTTCCACCCCTGTCAACCACACACACACAGAAAGAGAAGATTGGATGAAGGGGGAGAGAGATGTGTGTGTGTATGGAGCTCATCAAATGAAACAAGGTCCAGTACTCGTATTATGATAATTTGGCGCATGGAATTCAAATTGCATTCTCACAATCCCACAATCTCACCTGTGTGTGTGTATCTGTGTGAGGGATAGAGAAACTACATACAAGGCTGTAGCCGGAGTGAGTGTGTGTGTGTTGAGTAGAAAAAGTTTTTCACAAAATCAAGTCTACGCCGGATACACAGACAGCAGAGAGTACACACACACAGTTTATTACATGAACTTGCATCGCAAGGAGACTAGTTTTTTGAGAAAGGTGTTCTACAACTCAACGAGGAGTCAGTTTGACTTGATTCGATAATGTACAGAGCAGACATCACATCCAAAAAGTCCTTAGGAGGAGAAACAAAAAGAATTAAGAGAAGAGGAGAGGGCAGTCTAGGAAATCTTGTCTTGACATTCTTTTCTCTGGTCAGTTCGTAACTCTCGTGTGTGTGTGTGTGTCTCCTCTCCAAGTCCACTGTCCTAACTCTTTTTCTGAAGGGAGGGAATCAGAGGAGAAGGACTTGAAAGTCTCCCTTTGCCCCTCCATCCATATCAATCTAATGAGAGACTCATCTCCTCCACTCAGTCATATGAATCGCATAAAAAGCATCCACAATTCAATTCTCAATAGCCAGTGCACACAAACACAGTCACTCACTCTCGACTCCCTTATACTCCCATGTTATTCTGTACAGCCAAAAACTCTCTTGTTTTCTGTCTCTCTCTCTCTCTCTCCTCATAAGATTTCCAACAGAGTGAGTTTCAGCTTTGAACACGTAGACACAGCACAACACACACACACAGGGATACAGAGCGTAGGATGTGAAAGAGATGAACTTATAACATTTACCCTTGTGTGTGTGTGTGTGTGTTGAACATCCCATCCAATCGTATTAGTTATGCTACCTCTTCCACTCTACGTATCAATATATAGGTACAACTTATAAACTTTTCAAGTCCATTACGAAACCAACTACAAACGAATCTCTCTCTCTCTCTCTGTACAGCACAGAGAGAGAGAGAGTCTAGTTGCTTTTAACTTGCATTAGGTATCACAAAACTATACTCTACTGAGCACAACGTGTGTGTATGTAGAGAAAGACTATCATCCTCTATCCTTCGTGTGTGTGTGTGTTTGTACATATACTAATTTTACCTTTTACCATCATCTCGTATCATGTATCTCTCCTCTACATGTATTTTGTTCATAAGAGTGGTGTGTGTGTATGTGTACGGCCGTCTGTCTACATATCTCTTTTGTGAAAGAGAGAGACCATATTCTACAGAACACACACACACACAAGATAATATACACAAGAGTTGGTAGAGGTATGCACATAAATTAGCGTATCGTCAGTGATGGTGAATTTGTATCCTTTCTACATATTTTTTGCAAAATTCTCTATTCTAATTTTACTATCGATATATTTTGCAGAATTATAAATTTGGAAAAAAATCCATTTTAAAAAATGTGATTTCCAAATTCAAGTACCAAATTTTTAATTTTTCTACAGTAGAATATTTCTCACAATCTTCTTTTTAAAACAATTTTAATAAAATGTGTAGTTCAAATTGGGCCTGTAAAAATATCCCGATGGCTTGTGAGTCACCATCACGAAAAATGGGCTCAGTTTTCCGTGTCCATTTCTGTAAAAAATGTGTCTGTCCAAAGACACCAGGAGTGGACGGTACAGTGGAGTGGAGTAGAGCCGAGTTGGTAGAATTTTGAAAGATGCTGACACCATATAATATAACATTACGTATAATATAAAACAGTCGAAAGATATTCTCTCTCTCTCTTTTTCTGTACATCCATGTACCCACACGGATGGAACAAACCTTATCAACTCTCATGTGTGTGCTGTGTGTGTGTGATTGTACAGTCTCTCTCACTGACACTCACGGCATTGCATTGAGAGAGAGGAGAGGCAAGGAAGAACAACAAGTACATGGAAAACCACATAGGCAGGTAACATCTCATAAGGTAGGTAGATAGCAGTGAGACATACACACACACATACAAGCTACATGTAGAAAAGGTAGGTACATTAGCCTGAAACTACTTTTGCCTTGCTCACAAACTACAGCACAGCACAATACAGCAGAGCAAGCACGCACACACACACACACAGATAGAGAGCGTCGAGGATATGAGAGAGAGAGAGGCAGAGGCAGAGGCGTCTCAACATGGAACTTACATATGTGTACCTAAATGAAACCTAAAGCCAAAAGAGAGAGAGAACCCCTCCCCCCGTTGCATTTTGTTGTACAGTAGAGAGAGAGAGAGAGAGAGAACGAAGCTATGCTCCAAGGTATGCTTTTGAGTCTGATAAAACCCAATGTTGAATCCTGTGTTCTCTCCCTTATACTCCACACAACACCACATTAGAGTGAACACGAAAAGGAGCTCCGTTCTGTATGGCAGAGAGAGAGAGAGACTAGCTCTTTCTGCCTCACCCTGTACACCCTCGACTATTTTGAAGCCAAGTACAAGTCGATAGAGTACGGTCGGTTACGTTCCTAGCAGCGTCATGTCCTCCTCCCCTCCATCCCATTACAACTCCTCGTCCCCCCTCGTATATACAGTGAGCATCAAAACTTTTCTCTCTACACAACATAGCACACACAGAGCACACACTACACACACCAGTCAGCTCCCCTATTTTTTCAAAAGGAAGGAACGGGCTCTGAAATTGAATGCTGCTTGCTTTGAAGCCCCTCAACCTCGACTTTCCTCTCTCTTTCTCATGCCATACTATGCCTTACTACAGCTTTTGTACCCTCGTCTATGTAGAACAGCTCCAAATCCCTTCTCTCCTCCATACTCTCCCTGTGTATAGGGCTAATAGAAAAATTTGTACACTCTGTGTATACCCAACACATTTCCAATGTGCCTTTGACTCAACCGTACAGAATGAAACTCCGTTCTCCCTCTGCTTGGCTCTCAACACTGAACACCACAGAATGTTGAAGGGAATGAACGAAGCGCGGGAGAGACAACCTATGTACAAACCGTATGAATTGTACACAACACACAGCATAGTGTGTGTGTGTCCCACAACTCACAGCTTATAATATGAGATCAGGAGTAAAAACTCAAAGTATTATCCTGTACTCGTACTGTGTGGGGAATTTTGAGACTACACAACAGGCACACACACACAAGTAGAGAGCTGTGTGTGTTACCTAGTGTGTTGGAGTACACACACACACTTTTATAAAATGTACATCTGGCTTGGCGACTTTATATCCGGCACCCGGCTTCCCCATACTTCCCATCTCATCTCTCTCTTTCCCTGCCTGTGTGTGTGTGGGGTTGATGAAGGGAAAGGCAAAATCCAAAGGTTCCATGTGCATGTGTTCAACTTCCTCCCATTCAATTCGACGAGGGATGACACGAATGAAACTCTTCTCAAATTCAATAGTTGATCAAAAAATAAATTCTTGTTCTACATATCCTACATTCCCCTCTCATCCTCATCCTCACACATCCCCATCCATGCTGGTGTGCGTGTGTGTCAGGGTTTTGCGAAAAATTATGTGTATTTTGGCATAGTGAGATATTGGTCAAAAAATTAAATGTCATTAGTCTCGAATTTTCAAAAATAGAATTCTCTTTACTAATCCTCTGTTGTGATTATGATTTATCCTCTATTAGTTCACCTTATCATTCTTCTGTACTTTTATCAGGCCAAATCATTTGTACACAGACTGTGTAGTACACAGTCTCTGTGTATTGAGAAAAGGAGCTGGAAGATTCTAAGTTTTTTAGGCAATCACAAGAAGTTGAGAGAAGTGTACTGTGATAAGGAGAGCGCTACGAGGATGAACTCGAGGACAACAACTTTTATAAATAATAATATTAATATAGAGTAGAGTACACAGCATCGAATGGAAGACAAGAAGATTTTTCATTCTTGAAATAAATTTAGGATCATTCATAATAGTTTCTAATTCTTTTTAAAAAAAAAGATATTAGAAATGAATCGAAAGGTATGACATTCCAATCATCCCAAGAGACACACACAGAGCGTGTGAGAGAGAGAAGAGGAACAAACATGGGAATACAGTTTTCCCTTGGATTGTTTAAAAAAAACTTTATTTTTCTCTCTCTCCCTCTCTCCTCCTCATCCTCACATATTCCATTTTACTCCCATAAAAGAGCAAGAAAAATAGGGAGACTTACTACCACCTTTTCTCCTCATCTCTTTTTCCTTCTCTCTCCTCGACTTCTTCTTGAGGCTCTTTGACTTCAACTACTTTACTTCTTTCGGGGCAAGACATGCTTTGAACCATGGAATTTTGCCAGCGGTCATATCTAAAAGTGTACCTGTTGTGTGTGTGTAGACCGTAGAATATTATTTTGTACCTTTTCTCCATCCCTCTATCCCTCCACACACACACACACTCACATAGTCACTGGCATTATCATAGAGAGAGAGAACAACTTGAACAGGGAAAAATACTCTTTAGGCAGTGCATTGGAACTCATCCTCAGAGTCTTCATATTCCTCTATCCCTATCCCTGTCCCTGTATAAAGAAACAGACAGTCAGCTAACCTGTACACAACACACACACACGCAGTGTACAAAGTACAAACCAAATATCATCTACTTACGACTACCTACTCTACCTACGTATGTTCTTTCCTTCTGTCGACAGGGACACATACAGCCTCAACATCGCAGCTGTGGAAGGAAATTCCATCGTAAACTGAACACACACACACACACACTCACTCTCTCACTCTCATGATAATGTACATGTGTATTGCCTTGCACACCACCACCATCCCCGTACTCGATCCTACAGAGCATAACGTGTGGAGAGAGAGAGAGAGACGAAGGAAAGAAACACTTCTGCCTTATAAGAACAACAACATAGAAATTTACAATTGCATTGAAATATACCATTTGACTATAAAAAATGTATTATATACTGTATATTGCAAGTTGAGTATACGCGAAACTTTTACACACACTCACACTACTTACATCCATGCATGCTTTGAGAATACCATCATCATAATATATACATTTATATTATTTTTACATCATAATATATTGTAGAGAGGGAGAAGGAGGATGCAGAGCCACTCTTGTGTATGTTGTACACTTATATTTACTACACACACACACACACACACACACATACACACGCTAAAAACTTTGAATAAAAAAAACTTTAAAAATATGCACATATGGCATGCACACAGAGAGTCAAGCCAGTTTTCACTCCGTGTGTGTGTACACTATGCCGCTGTTTCTTGTGTCTTTTTTCATCATCCACACACACACACACACACACACACACACTATTTTGTGTAGTCAACATATTATATTATAAATAATACAATATATATATGGAAACCGTTTTGAAGGTTGAGTCTGTTCTGCAATAGTCAACAACACAACACAGAGTGAGTGTGTACTTGGTCCATGTAATATTACAAGCGATTGCTATTGTGTGTGCATTTAGAGAAATATATTATTACTTTTACACAGCCTCCCTCTCTTCCCTCCCCCCTCCACATATTATTATATTTTTAAAATATGCGTGGCTACTTTTTTTCCAAGACATCCACTATATGTGGATGTACACGAAAAGAGAGAGAGAAGTTTCTCAGATTTTGATGTAAAGGCCATCCCTACCACGAACAACAATACACACCGTACACACACTCTCATGAGTGTAAAAGATGAGAGAGATGTGGCTATGCAAGTTTGGAGGAAAAAGAACAAAATTCCTACTCTTTTCTCATAAGCAAATGGTCAGAAGAGAGAGAGAAGGAGAGAAAGAGGGAGGACAAGGAAAGATGAGGAATAAAGGAAGGATGCGTAGACAATTGTGAACCCTTTGCAGCCTTTGCACTGCTTTCCTTTCAACCCTACACAAATATAGAGACAGAGAGACGAAAAGAGGGACAGGAGAAGAGGAGGAGGAAAAATGTTTCAAGGAACAACAACAACAAAACAAAAATCCAAAATACACTCCAACTCGACGAACTCACGGACGAAAAATTCAAAACGTTCCTTTTTGAATCCTCCTCATCTCTACTTGTACAACAAGTAGTAAGTAGCAGTGTGGAATATGTATTCAATCTAATCATCTCAGGCAAGAGAGAGAGAGAGAAGGAGTCCTCCCAAGAAGTAAAGTATGAATCGGAGAAAAGGACCCTTCCCATGGACACACACAGACACACAGCATAGACAGGAATAGAGAGGGGGATGTACAATAAATAATAAGACACGGATGGGACTGAGGGACTCTCTGTACTCGTACACTAGTGAGAGAGGATAGTGTGTGTGTGCGTCTGTTGAACCTGTACTCAGACTTTACCTGTGTTCAGCCAGACTGTGCAAGTCCGTCGAAACATTCGACATAGGACAAAATACACTCACACACACACTATACATGTAATAATGTACAATATTATTATGCATCCGCCAAGCCAAAGCAAGTTTCCCTTATGTACATCCCATGAACTTTATATGAGACCAGAGAGTAGTTTTTTTTGCCTACACTAACATTACCATCATTCATTATTACTTTTGCTGTGTGTTGTGAGTACGTGTGTACTGTCTCATGTGTTGTGTGTTGTACTGTGTGTGTGTGTGTGTGTCTGTGTGAGTATTGCACCACCATCGCTACGTATTTCATTTAATTTCACAGTGCAATGAATTCTGAGGTGGTTCATACACCAACCAACACCTAGGCTATGGCTATATGTCTATGCAGCGACGAGATGAATGCAAATTTTTAAAGATTACCCCTCCACACACACACACACACTGTACATGTACACACAAGTTTATAATGGCTCTCTCTCTCTCGCTCTGTGTCTATGACTGCAGCTTGCACTTGCAGTCCCATGTAGTAGTAATAATAATGGTTGACATCAAGGTTCATTCAGCAGAGGAATCCATAAATTATTATGTGTGCGCACACACACACACACTCAGTACACAAAGAGTGCAACAATTATTATAATAGTTTGTTGTGTACAACAGGATAGAGTAATAATAAGAAGGATAATATTATTATTAGTGTGTGTCCATAACCATTCTTTCTGTGTGTGTGTGTATAATATCATTTCCTTTGTGTGTGTTTCATTTCCAGTATCAACAAATATAAGTATCAACACAATCACTAATTCTGATGCTCATGCACAAAATTTATATGTACATTTATTTCGGGAGACAGTCATCCATATGCATAATTGATTCATCATCATTCTTTTCATTATATTAAAATACGTTTAGTGGGAGGAGAGAGAGAGAGAGAGAGAAAGAGAGGCAGAGCAAAGGGAGACTTTTTATCATATGACACCTCATTCCTCCCGACTCACTCTCTTTTCCCGTTATCGAGTAGAGGAAAGAGAGAAAGAGGAGGAGGACGGATAAGATAAGATTTATAATACACAGCCAGACGCAATAATTCCAAATTCAGCAATGCAATGCCACAGAGACAGATACACACACAGCCTATCCTGTGTAACCTATTAGGCTGATATGAAAAAAACAAATGAAAATTCCTTATCTTCCGTACTTCGAGCTTTCAACAGTTTAAGTCCTCATTTCTGGTACGACTCAAAATTGTGACTCAAAACTGGATACAAAGGAATAAAATAAAAATGAGAGTACATTGTTTTAAAAAAATGCCACTGTACACTTGTAAGCCAAGTTTTTTGGGTGGTAGTCAATTCTGTGGTGAAAATATCCTTCGATGCATGTAGAATATCAGCTGTGAGACTCAAACTATGCAAAATGAATAACAATACAAGGACCGAAGATAAGGATAAGAGGAAACTAGAAAGAGAGAGAGGAATACATTAGAGGGTATAAATAAATGGATAATATTATATAAAGCACAGGTGTCATCACCAAAAGATGAGGATGTACAAGTGTATTTGTTCCTACAAACTACTGTCTTTTCCTTGTTATTCCCCTTCCTTAGTACAGGCAATAGGGACGAGGATATTGGCGAGAAGATACTCTTTACAAATCCTCCTCCTCCTCATCCTCCTGTATACCAGGAATCAATGCAAAATGAATGACCATCATAGCCCACAGCAGTAGGAAAAGCATGGAGGGGGAGGGATCAGACACCTTCCATTAGCACTATTGCACATTACCAAAGGCTTTTATCAGTTGACAGGTGGTGGTATGTAATGTCATACACATCCAGCATAGCGGAGCTTAGGATCCCCCAAACTATGCTGCATGTGCTGCACACTGTGTAGCTCTCTGCATGTGAGGGAGATTGGAAACTGCCCAGCCTTTGATTTCCAGTCGACTCATCCAAACACAATTCCACTCACCCACCAACTCCGAATGTGGGTGAGGAACGAACAGGAATTTCCCCTCATCACTAGTGAAAGAAATGGAATCCTATTGATGGCCAGAGAGAAAGCACCAAAAAATCAGGGACCAGCCGTAAGGACATTTCATAATTCAACTTTTCACAGGAAGAAAAGTTTACATTTCATATTAATTATACATTAATGTTTGTCCCGCTGATGACTACACACCATCATACACATGTCCAAGTGTCATTGAATTTCCCTCCAAGGGAAATTCTTTCCACTGTAAAATTGACTACTCTTTTACTGGTTAATGATGGGATATAGAAAACAAAAAATGGGCACTGCCGGTACTCTCCATAGTCATCCACCCTACATCCTGTGTGTCAAAAATACAGGTATACACCCACACATGAATCATGTCACACACACACACAGTCACAGTCAAAGACAGTGTCCAAGAGGAGAGGGAAGAGCACTGCAATAGTAATAAACTGTCACCAGGATCATTTAGCATTGCAGAGCATGACTGATAGGATCATCATCATCTTGAAGACAGAAGCTATCACTGCACTGCATCACATAACAATTAGTCTGTGTGGATTAGCATATGATTCCATAAGTTGTGTGTGTTGTGTTGTGGAGAGGGAGAAGAGAAGAGATAAGAGAGAGAGACTGTGATGTTGTATTGTTTTGGATCATTAGGACTCATTTGTCTTGGCTGGTCCACACTCCAATTCGTCATTATTACTGTATGACTATTGAGTAGTGGCTTGGAGGAGAAAAGACTCCCTGCTCTTCATAAAGAATGGAGAAAACAATGTGCACGTACGACAGACGAGGGATACATGCATGCGTGTGTGTGTGAGCTCAACTACTCCACACACAATGATGTTTACTCTCGTACATGTGACATATGATGAACTGCTCCTCTGATGAGCATCTTCTCTCATAAACAATAACTATTGGGAGCTAAGACACTGTCAATCTTGCGCAACCGTCCATGTGCTTTCCAGAACCTCATGACATTACATTACAGCAACAACCCTCCACACACACACTCACATATGAATATAATGTGTGTTGGGAAGGGAAAAGAATTTTCTCCGTCTTCATACACAACACCAAGCACACACACACCATCCAATGTACAATGTAGCTCAAAGGAGTCTCACAAGTACAAAATATCGATCAGTGTGTGTGTCTGTGTGTTCCGAAAACCTGATTGCCTATCTTTTTCCGGTGCTGTAATAATAGTAATAATGTGTGTGTTTCAAATTCAATTCATGTCCTCATGACAATTAATTGTCATCATGTGCATTTTAATTCTACTCCCATCCACATGCACAGCACAACTGTTTACTGTCTCCCCAACTATTTTTGCACATGCTATTCCTCCCTCACACACACACACCGTTGCATTGCATTTTTCCCTCCCTTTCTTTCAAAAATTTTTTTTCTATTTTTTCGTCAAAGGAGGAAATAAATTCTCTCTCTCTCTCTTTCCACTCTCTCATCGTTCATGACAATAATAATGTACGAAATTTTTTCCCTTCCATAAGAATACAGTGTCGAGTCCCCTCTCTCTCTAGTCTCTCTTTTTCTTTGTGCTGTGTCTATTTGGTATGACTATAGTTCTTTTTTTCGTTTTTCAGGGTAGACTCTCAGTGGATGACGAAGAAGGGTAGGGTCATCTGAGAGAGAGAGAGAGACCCAAACCATCATAACATAGACAGAAAAGAGAGAGAGAGAGATGAGAGTAGAAAAGAGGAGAGAGAGAGAAGAGATGTGGAAATGAAGCTCGAGTCATCATCATCAACATATCGTATGTATTGTGTGTGTGTGTGTTTGTGGATGGAAGGGGCTGCTATGGTATTCCTTGCTGTAATATTATAATGTAGGTAGGTACATGGACGTGAATAAACCCAGCGACCCTGAGAGAAGGAGAAACAAAATGGTATGAGAGTTGTCTGGCTCTGTATCCTATCCCTATACTACACACACACACACACAGCACACTGTGTGTGTAGTGTGCCTTTGCTAGATTTTGGATTTCCCCCTACCACAGAATTCCACTCACCCCTCTCCGATCCAAAAACTACCTCTCTCTCTTCTCCTCTCCTCCCTGACTCGCTCTGAAATGTCTCTCACGAACAAGAGAATAGGAATGGATGGGCCGAATGGAAAAAGTTGAAGCCAAGAGCAAACTCGTAGCAGCAGCAGAAGCAAAGCTACGACGCAGCCAGCAAAGTACAAGTCTCTGTAGAGAGAGAGAGAGAGAGAGAGACTCTCACAACCAACCAACACAAGAGAGCCTGCTTCAATTCAGCGTTCCGCCTGGCGTTTCTCTCTATCATCCCCCCCCCCACACACACCATCATATAAAAGCATACTCTGCTATGGGGGTATAGCAAATGGTGTTCCCATACAAACATACCATATATAACTCGAATGTACAGTGTATAATGTATAATGGAAGTGTAAGTGTATTGCTGCAACACACACACACAGCCTTTCAGATAGAATGAGTTCCTCTACAACCTTCTCTCTTTACTTATACATTATAATGCTCTCATACATACATGTGTGTATAGAAACTCTACAGTAGATAGAACCACACACACGTATATATAGTGAGAGAGAAAGAGAGAAGGTTCTTTTTTGTCCTTCCATGACGTCAATACCCTGTATAGAACGAAGGAACACGGTTAGCTTGGCGTGGGCTGTAGGAACGAACCACTCTACGATGAATTCACCATCCGTTTGCTCATGCCATTCTCTCTCCTCTATGGTTCTACACACACACACACACTGTGTACATATATACTGTAATATCTATAAAGCTTCAACTACCTACCCACCAAAGTCTCTCTCTCTCTCACTGTCGACTCAGAGACTCGGCTCGATATTATTATTACTATTCCCTACTCTTTTCTACTTCTCTCGCTCCTCTACTCCCTTACAGTTCCGTATGAAACTCTAGCAACACACACACACACACACACAAAACTCCTAAAGCTGAAATATACTAAAGCTCATAGAGAATTCTCTATTTTGTGAGAGAGACCCTGTCTCTGAGTGAGGAGTGTGTGTGTGATGTATAACCAGGGAGAATTGTATATGTATGACTCCCCCTTTTATATGATTAAGTTCTTTCTTCATAGAGGAAACATGGGAGAACTCGGAGAACCAAGAAAGAGAGAGAGAGAAAAAGCTTGAACGCAACCAACTCTTCTCTCGTCTAATAACTCGTCTATGTTTTTATGCTAGGCCATAGTCGTAGTATAGCAAGGGAAAAGTAGTACAAGGGAGACTAGAGGGAAGAGAACGGCAGCCAACTTCTCTCGCTCCTATTCTCCATCCAACTGTTCCTCCACTTCCCTTCCCTTCTTAATACTCTACAATATTTCCATCCAGCTGCGTTGAAAGCTACGAGAGAACCGTGTGTATAGTAGTCGGGGAGATAAATGTGTGTGTCTGTCTCTCTCTTCCTTTACACAGTGGAAGGCCCCAACGAAAATCATCAGAGCACTACACACTCTCTGTACTGTGCGACTAGCAACAAAATTCGATGAACTAAAATGCGCCGGTATATATAATAATCACACTACTCTTCTACCACCCAAAAATCTCCCATCTCTGTCTCTCTCTCCTCCACTCTCTATGTGTGTGTGCGAGTGTGTGTGTATGCAAAGGAAAGGAGAATCATAAGCAAAAGCAACTGTGGATGTGTTGTGTGGATGCGACTTTTCCTCGTCACGCAGCCAAAATTCATGCCATGGTATTTTACAACAGAGCACAAACTCGTACTGAACCTCCACACACACACACACAGAGTCACATTGGAGAGAGAGAGTGCCAAAGGAGAAAGAGAGGATAGTGACGATGAATGTAACGTTACTCCTCTAAGACTGACTTATGATTTTTGCTTATGCTCAACACTTTTTACAGTAAAGAATGACAGAGAGAGAAAAAATTGTACATGAAAGAGAGAGAGAGAGAGCCAGAAGGTATTATAAGATCGTGTGTGTGTGCGTTCTCATCTGTGTGTGTGTTGGTTGCCACGGATCAGAGTGACTATGCAACGGCAGGAATAGAAGTGGATGGTAGAGAGTCTCAGAATGAAATGACTCAAAGTCGCTCTTCCGGGAACCAAGTCTCTCTCTCTCGGTGAGAGAGAGTGTGTGTGTGTCTGAAAAACCCTGCTCGTCGTCCTTTCAAAATCTTCCCGCTGTACCACAATGACCAATGCAATGCGCTGTCAACTTGATTGAATCGACGATTCTTTCTCTCTCTCTCTCACTCTCTGACCGATCTCTCTCTGGTACAAAAGTAACATAACATGCAACAGTTGACTCCTCGAGTTCCTCACGACGGCATCCTTCTCCCTTCTCTCTATATTCCTCCCATACATTTTATATACACTCCATTTCAAATCCTTTGGGTAGTCATTTTCAAATGCAATATTATCACTCCTCCTCTCTTCTCTCGTCTCATCATGTGCAATGTGCATGGGACAAAAAAATTATATAAAAATGTTGCCATGCTTTTACAATTATCAGCAATTTTTTTTTGCATGGCCATCAAGAAAACTACATACACACACACTTTACTGGTACTTGGTGGGAGGATGGGGGAGTGAGGAGAGGAGGAGGAGCAAACTTGAATTCCAATTTTATTCTGCAATTGAATACATAATATATACAATATATATATATTTTTTACAATAAAATATATGCAAGTTCAATTAAAAAGGAGGAAACATGTTGTACTACACAGTGTGTACTACACACACACACTCCACTTCTTTTCCCTCTCCCATTTTCTTTTCCTCCTCTTCCTCCTTGTGACTTTGAGTGTGTGTGATATATAATGAATCAAAGAAATGGCTCAGTTGCATGCAAACTAATCAATGATATCTGCTCAGAGTTTGTGTGTGTGTACAAAACTAAACTGAAGGAAAGTCTAAATCTAGCTAGTGCATTTCTAATCAAAAACCTACACACACACACTTGTATCCCCATCTCCTCCTTGTATTTCTACTTCTGTCTGCATATATTTACAGTCTCACTTCAATTATTTATTTATACACTCTACTCTTTTACTGTAGTGAGTGAGTGAGTGTGTGTGGAGTCTACATGACATATGGAGCAACAGTCTCTTGTCATTATCATCATAGAAACCATATATAAGGATACACACCTCCTCCCCCTCTCCCTCTTCCTTCTCTCCAATATTAAATGCTCAAAAGCTCAAACCTCATTCTCCTTTCCCTCTCATCCAGGCTAAACTACAGTCAAATTTTAATCTTCACACACACTGTCACACATACACAGTCAGTGAGAGTATTCTTAAACAAGACTTGGTTGAGGGAGGGACGGGGCTGGAAATACTTTAACTGGATAATGATAAAAGTAAATACGATTATGATGGAAGGACAAGAGAAAGACCCTCCCAATTTCACCATATCAATAGCCATTTAAATGTGCCCACTGTCACTCTAACCACCATACCTTTTCCTCACACACACACTTTCTGCTCCTTTCTCTCCCTCCTCTCACGACACGACATCACAATCCTCTCCATTGTCTCTTTCTATCCTCATTTTAAACGTTTATAAACCCAAATTATGCCATGATTTTTTTATAAAAAAAAATGACAATTTTTTAAAATTTACTACACAACATCCAAGCAAACGGAATCCAAATTTTGTGTTAATAATCTTTTACTTTTTTCATTTCAAAATATTGTGTCCTACTGTCGCCTGGAATAGGAAGAGTGTAACAAATAAAAAGGTCATGGAAAAATGTCTCCATTTCTCATAGCCTGGCCCTCTTGTTGGCCTGGATCAAGAATTATGAGAGTGACTCCATTTACTCCAGAAACTGATGGCCATAGCAATAATATATAATGAGTTTTCAGCCAATATCTTCACAATCCTAGGATATTATCCCATGCATGCCCAACTCTCCTCTGTGTACTGTGTGTGTACGTGTGTGTGTGTACTGGGTTGGTATGAAGGATTTTAAAATTAAAAACTTGCCACTATTCCTACACTCTGTGCAGTGTGTGTACACAAAGAGATTATGAGAGAAGAGATAGATGATTTCAGCCCCATACCCCCTCATCATCCTCATAAGTTTTATCTAATGTACATTGCATACACTGCACATACACACACACATGATAATGTATCTCTCTCTCTCTGTGTGTAGAATGCAAAGAGAGAGACCAAGTACGAGAGTATCTCCTACCAAACTGTATATGTCACTGGAATGACCTTGCGGGTGGTGGTACTCCTATACTGTTTGCTACTTTAACTACAAGATATTTTGCAACGTACACACACACACACACCATTCCAAACATAGTGCAACTCTGAACATAGAAACTCTCAATGATAGTGGAGTGACTAACTACGAATTATATTCTGTATGTTTTTCATCCACACACACACACTCACACTCTATACTCACATCTTGCATAGCTAGAAAGAGAGAGAGAGAGAGAAGGGAAAAAAATCCGCATGTAATAGACTTGCCCATCAAGATAATAATAAGTTTTACTAGTTGGAGTTGGGAGGAGGAGGAGGGGAACAAGGCAATGGTACCTAACTAGCCTCTCCACTCACTATCCCTTCTTTTTTGATTCACAACCAACTTCTTGTTTGTATAACTTTATATTTTGTGAACAAGAGTCATTGAGGACGAGGAGAGATAAAAAGAAAAAATTCTATAGATCAAATTTTGAATTCTCTCTCCCTTCTTGACAGATGATACCAGTTGAATTTCCAAGAAAATTTTTAGAAAAAAAATTAGACAACCAGCTAGACAAACTTGGAATATAATATAATGGAGAAAATTGGAAAGAGGCAGTCAGTACAAAATAAGTAAGTAAAAGGAGGAATGAAATACTTTGATATTGTTGTTATTAGTACGATGAGAGAAATGAGAGAGAGAGAGAGAGAGAGAGAGAAGAAGAAGAGGAGAAAAAAATGCGTGGGAAATCGTATATGATTTTTTTAGTTCGACATCCCCAACGATAGGGACACGCAACTCAAAATTCGGTTTTTACAATATATTTGTTATAATAATATATAATGATGAGCAACCATTTCCTTGCGTGGAGAGAATTCTCTTCTGCTCTCTTTACACTAAACTCTCCACACACGTCACACACACACACTACACTACACAACGGAGGGAGTGAGACATGGAGGAAAAAATTGGTACTGTACTCTTTACAAGGAAAAAATTGTTTGCAAAGTCAAAGATTACTAGTAAGGCACATGGAGAAGACGAAGATGATGATGACAGTCATACTTGTTACATATATTGTATGTAGTATCGAAAAAAATGTGGATTAAAATTTTAACACAAATAAAAATAAGGAAAATTGAAGAGACAGAGACGGAGAGAGAGGAAGAAGGGACAATAAAGGGTTTGTGTAGATACAGAAAGGAAAAAATTGTATTCCATAATTTTTCTTAGCCTCTCTCTTTACATACATCACAACACACAAACTTACTACTTGTTCCTTACATCTCCAAGTAAGTAAGAGTTTTGACACACGTGCTTTTATCTTTTCCCTCTTCTCTCTCTCTCCCTCCCTTATCACAGCATGTCTCAAAAAATTGTGGGTGAGAGTGTGAGTGTGTGTGTGTACAGTTTTAAAGAATAGCAGGGACGTAGGACGATGAAAGGGAAGCCTTAGAGAGAGTGAAAAAGGGTACTCTCTCTCTATCTCTCAGGATTCCGTAGTAACAATCCCAAAGTTCAAGAATAGTCTCCCTTCTGATACACACACATACACAATCTTGAGGATATTATGAAGGGATTTAGAGACTACGTATGTATAAATACACGGACACATTATACATAAAATAGGGCTTACCTATTTATTTCCCTCGCATATCATAATAATATACTCGTCAGACCTGAGAAACTAGCAGTGATCATCTCTCTCTCACTGTGTGTGTGTGCTTCTTTTTTACTGTATGTACAGTACATCATCAGATTTTACATGCCTATCCTGCCTGCACAACACAAGCAGGCACACACACATTTCTCTACCTTTTGCTTGAGCTCCTTACCTTGTACATTATGATTGCCATATTCCTCCTCAATTCACACACACACACACACACACAAACACACATATTATTATATGTATTTTTCTCATGAGTATCGTTTTTTAAAAAAAAGGCAACAGCAAAACTCACACAGCCTCAACCTCTTAAATTTTACTCTCCTCTCCTTTTGCAAAAAGAGTTTTTCTCAAGTACAGAAAATTTAGAGTAAAATAAGAGCGCCAATCATTCTATTTATCCTCCTCCTTCAAACCATGGTCCAGCCTCTCTCTTTACCCTCCTCTATTTTATTTTGAAATTTTCGAACGGACTTTCTAAAATACTCCAGCCTTAAAAAATTTTACAAAATATTGCAGTAATAATGTTGGAAATTTCCAAGAAAAATCCAAACACGTACAAGAAATACAGACGGAATAAAAATGTTTGGATATGGATCTAAGGAGAAATATAAAGTGGAGAGGATGAAGACACAAGCGTCGGAGGACACCTGAGAGTGAGGAGTGTAGGAGAATGGCTCGAGTGTGTTAATTCGGTCTCTCTCTCTCACTCAAAATGATTTCCCTCCTTGGTTCAGTTCAAAAAATTGAAACCTTGATGAAAAGGATGTGAGATGCAGTGGACAGAGACAATGCTTGAAGCTGCTTAACCTCCTTCTCTGTGGGAGGATAAGGAATTGCATGTACTCTCTACTGCTACTCTCTATCCTACACACACACACACTGTGTCTGTATCTCTCTCATACACAGCTCGACACCATACATACACACACACACGATCGTACATTAAATATAAAAAAGACAATCAACATCATATTGAACGTGGCTGACAAGTCTTCCTCCTCCACACAAACTACACACACACACACACACACTATGAACAGAGATGAAGAGCCAAGGAGAAAGAAGCAACAAAGTAGATAGAGAGACTCAATTCAATTCTTCAAAATTCTTCAAAAGCGGCAAAATGAAACCTGCTCATCCTTTCCTCTATCATGTGTGTGTGTGTCTCTCTCTCTCTACTTTTTTCTTTGAGCTGGACTAAGAAAACTTCTAAGCACGTTAGCAAACCTTCTTTTGATTTTCCTGTGTGTGTGTGTGTCCCATCAGGAATGAGTTACGTGTGTGTGTGTCACATTGCCATCATCAAATACACAATTACATGATATAGTTAAGAAGCACACACACACACACGGTCTGTGTTGTCCAACAGACAGGGAGACAAACACAACACATGCGTATATGTATTTATATAGTTATTTTAAAGGAAAAAAATCAATAATCAATAATAATTTTGAAGATTACTTAAAAAAATAGGCCATCAACAGTCAGTAATTTTAGTTCAGTAACAAGGGAGAGAAAGAGGAACAAGGTGTGTGTGTGTTTTCTGATATTAAAATTGTGTGTTATTAAATATGACAATTTTCCCCAGTTGAAATTTGGATCCCTCCTTTTTCTGTCTCTTTTTCACTTTGTAGGGAAACATTCTAAAGGAGAGAGAGAGAGAGAGAAAAGAATGACACCAAAAACAAGAGAGAAAGTCTCATTCATATTTAAAATCCTTATTTTCCCCGAGACACCCTGGGCTTGTATCCGAATAAAGTAAATGATGGTATATGAGAATAACTTAAATAATAGTGTGTACAAATTTTTAAAACAAAAAAATCTCTACTTACAAGTTGTCCGGTCGTAGTTGTTGACATTTTTTCTCTACCCCATGGTCAATCAGATGTCTTAAGGTGCGCATGCATTTAACAAGAATAAAAAAAGCAGTTTCTTTCTTTTTGACTCTTCAATCTTCTCTTCGTCTTCTTCCTACTCTAATAAATTGTCGATTGTAGTTTTTGTAGTCCTAAAACTAATATTCGAAGACTTTCTTCTGAAGAAAATTCTTTCTACTCTCTTTCTCCGGGTTTCCCCGCTTCTTTTTCTTATTTTTTCACCCTCAGCAAAGCTGATCCGAGTCTTCACGTTTCCTTCTCATTCTTAAATGTCTCTTGTTTCTATTCGTCGGTTGTCATAAAAATTGAGTGACGAATCACAAATCTGTCAAAAATAGAATCAGAGAAAAACATTATTAGTAAATTGTACAATTAAAATATTAATTTGTAATATATTTGTTATAATTTTGTATTGAGAAATGTGAATGACACCGAAAGACATGCGAAGAAACACACACACACACCTCTCAACAATGTCATACACATCTCATAAAGTATTCATGACAGTCACCCTCGCTCTCACACATAATTGCCGAAATCACCCGGACCGACAAAACCACCTGAGTCTCTCCTCACTCTCTCTCCCACTCAGTGTGAGAGAGCACATTAAAATTCAAAAAATACTTGACAATTCACTCGACCGCCAAAACTCGCGCCCACCCTCCTCCTCCAACTACACGAACAAGACAGGTATTTGTCCCGAGACAAAAAATCATCTCCCGGATTAATAATTTAACCATTTTTTTTTCCTTTTTCCTTGTCTTACCTTCACTTGTTGAAGATTTACTTGTTTCTTCCCAACTTAATTGTCAATTCTTTTATTTTGTGAACAATCAGTGTTTTAATTGAGTATCTTCTTTTTTTCTCTGTAAAATTTTTTTTTTTCGGTTCTCCACGTGAGTTTCCAACGTTCTTTTTTGACGTTTTCCCCTGCAGTATATTTTGAGTGTGTATATTTTGATCCTACACACTCTCACACTCTCCACATCCACATTTTTCACCAAACCAAAACCATGACACTATCCACTCTTTCTATATATATATATCAGTTGTTGGCAGAACAGTGAAATCCCACAGACAAAATTTTTTGACAATTTTTGAGACCTGTGTGTGTACATGTACAGTGTGTATTTGTGTGTGTAGTTGTGTCTGTGTGGAGTTTTTTCGAGGGAAAAAAACACACGATGAAAAATAGACACGATACGACTCTCTACACAGCTAGCTCGCTCGCTTTTTCGTTCCCGTCCGCAACCCTGACTGTGTGTGTACGCAATGCAAAGCCTTATTTTCCTTTTCTCTCTTCTCTGCTTCTCCTCTCTCGAAAACCCAACGTCGATAATACAACCAGCTTGTGTGTTGGTTGGTTCCCTCTCTCGCCCTACTCTGTCCTACTACAATACATACTTCCCTTCCTCCCTTTTGACTCAACTCCATTCTCCCCCATTCTGTCAAAACGCCTTCTCTTTCCCTTATGCCTTCCTATTCAATCCTCCATTCTGCTTCTGCTCACAACTGTGGAGATGGGTCAATTTGCTTCTCTACTTTGGACATCCATATCCATCCTCGCCAACTAACTGTTCCCACTCTCACCCCTGTATTCCAGACCATGGAAATGTGGATAGGATGGCCGGCGAGGGAGTCTTCTGTATTTTTTCCAACATAGAACCTTAACTCTACTTCTCCTGTATATATGCCAATGCTATTCTACTCTATTCACAAAGTGTAGAGCTACACTCCTTGTGTGTGTGAGTGTGTGTCTATCCAATACCAAAAACCTACCTCTCTAGCCTTCAAAGCTCTCCTCTACATTTTCATTCTGTGTGTGTGTGTTGGGAGACTAGAGAGAGAGAGACTCGTATTCTCTTTTCCCTTGGTCTGTAATACAAGCCTATTCCATTCCTGCCTTGCCTCCCTTCAGAAATGTACATATGGCCTAAAACTACATTACCATCACAGCCCGAAGTGTAGGCAGGGTGGATGGGAATTCACTATTCACTGGGAATGGCTTCAAAGGGAATCTACACACCCTGTATGTGTGTGTGTGTCTCTTCTGTGTGTGTATGTATGGAGTGTATGGCATCGACTAGAGTCCTGTGTGTCTGTGTGTGTAGTGTATGGCAAAAGAACTGTGTTCTCTCGTATGAAATTCACTTATTCCCTATATTGTAGCTCTCATGCAATGCTTTGCTCTCTCTCTCTCTACACACACACACTGTAAACTCTCTGTGTTAACTCAGACTGTGTGTGTGGGCAACTTCACTTTTCAGAAATTGTAATTTCACACAAAAATATATTTTTGATAAAATCCACAATTTTATTCTTCTATTTTTTCAGAGGGGACGGAAAAATTGGGGGATTATAATATAATATTTTATATATTTATTTAAATATTTTTGGTCATTGAGGAAAATGAGAAATTCGATATTAATTGCAAATAATTATGAGAAATATAATTAGCAAGAATATATTTTATTGTAATTTTTTTGGAATTTATTTTGACCCAATATTTTTAGATTGTACAGTTCCATAGAAAAATAATTCAGTCAATGCCATTTGAAAACTGGTCTTCCCGCTCTTTCCTCAAATATTCACCAGTTGATCAATAACTGATTGTTTAAAAATTCTCAAAATCCTACATTCATCCTCTAATTTTATTTCAATACATTTAGAAATGTACACACGTGTGTTCGTCTAATTCTTGTTTTTCCCCACTGGATTTAATTTTAATTCAAAAGAATTAGGAATAATCTCCAGTAAAAAATTATTCGTAAAATTCATACGTTATCCAAAAATTCTTCCTGGAATTATAAAGTTGTCTCAAAATTTATAAACTCAATTTTGAAATTTACAGAAGAATTACGGAGAGAGAGAGGGAGAGACGTCATATAAAATTCTTCGTATATTTACACGCATATCATGCCATACATTCTCTTCATCCTTACATTACAAACTAACAAGGGTTTCAGCCATTTTTCTCCAATAATTTCAGTAGAGAAAAATAGTATTTTTTTCCAAAGTATTTACAGTCTCAAAATTTTACTTTACTTTTTTCCCCTTTACGAAAAAGACGAGAGAGAGAATTGTGTGTGTTGTTCTCTCTCTAATACCCTCTCTCTGTGTACTGTGTGTAGTTTTGGGAGAAGAGTATAGCCCTTGTGTAGTAGGTACATGTAGCATGGCAATGTATTTTATTTTCATCTCTCTTACACTGTGTGTGTGTGTATCTACATTACCCCTGTGCTCTGCCTTTTATGCTGTTTGGCTGGCTGGCTCTTGCCTCAGTCTCTTCTCTTCTCATAGCTTTCAACTTTACCAAACTCTATACTTTATCTAACTCCTACTTCTCTCTCTCTCTCTCTTTAGCTCTTTTCCACAGTAGAGTACACAGTCAGCCTACGTTTGTAGTTTCATTTGAGTCTCCCAAAAAACTCTTTTTGCCTCTCTCTCTCTCTTTCTCTACTTCGCTCTATTCCACTTGCTTCTCTTTTTTTCATTTTCATTTTTTCTCTCCCTCTCTCTCTATCCTCTTCCTTCTAATTTCGAAACGGAAAATACACCATCCACCAAACACCATTCCACCCACACACACACACACATTCTCCTATCCTAGAATAACAATTCTTTTTTCCCTTGACAACCACTTCCCCTCCTCCCTCGTCAATGACATGACCTATGTCATTAGGTCCTCCAATGATTTCAGATCTCCTAGCCAATCATGTGAATGCAGGGTCAAGAAAATTTTCGGTACAAGTGTAGTATGTGATCCCAGTGATCCAGGCTTTTAGCCAATGGTGTAATATGTGATCCCAAGAAAATTAGGTGATCCCACTTTTAGCCACTGGTACAATATG